>JARLTB010000108.1:7885000-8067500 GCA_030141615.1 Unio pictorum
GAAGCTTTTAGGGACCAGAGGAAATTATCCCAGATGTGATCCGAGTCTCTGGGAGACAAAAGGGAAGAAGTTTTAGGGACCAGAGGGAGGTACTCAGTGTTGTGGTCCGAGTCTCTGAGAGACAAAGGAGAAGCAGTTTGAGGGACCCTACGGAATTACCCAGCAGTTGGTCTTATCTCTGGGAGACAAAGACAAAAGAGAGAAGGAAGAACAGAGGGAGAAGTAGAAGGAATAACGGAGGAAGACAAAGGAAAAGAGGAGAACATACAGATGAGTAGGGCTCAGGACAGAAGGGAAAACTTCACACACTAATTCAAAGGATGAACTAGGCTGTCACTTGGTGGAGTGATATGAGATTAGCTAAATTGTATTTGAGAGATTACTGTTTGATTATATTAAATTGTTATTTAAATTTCAATTTGTATATTCATTAATTTAACTGTTGGCACCTCTGGTTGGGGGCTCAGAGCTTTGCATCTCTCTATCACTACTTCACATTTCATTATATACTTCATGAATGACCAAATTAGCATGAATATTTTTGTCAAAAATTAATTTTTACATTAAATTTGATGAAAATCTTCTAAAAATGTGATAAAGTTCTGTGATTTGCATCCTTTTTTTGAGTACATGGAAAGTTTCATGCTGTTTTAAAATTGTTCCATTTTGACTAGTGTACACGTTAAATCTTTAGTAATAATTCATTTTTATATTATTTTATTCCAATTCTTCAAACGCTAGATAATAGAAGCAATCGTAAAAAATACTCTCTTGTTTGACCCTCCTCAAAGAAACGCTAGATAATAGAAACAATCATAAACCCCTCTTGTTTCACCCTCCTCACAGGAACCTTAGAGAATGGGGTCAATAATTCGACCCATCTTGCAGAGGCCAACACTTCTACAAGGCTAGTGGTATTCTCTTCAGTGATATAGACAGAAATGTTACAGACAGATGGATGGACTGACAGGAGAGAGGCAATATTTCAGCACTGAATTATGGGGATGTAAAGACAGATAAAAGCATATCAGTAACATACATGAACTGAATCTTATTCGTTATCATAGAAAGATACGTGTTGCAAGCCTTTCAAAGCGTCTTCCATGTAAAGGAGGAATGGCATACCATGACTTGGGGGCTCCAAAGTGCAAGTAATTAATACTATACAAATCCATATCCTCTGTATACCAAGCAAATGTTGTCTTCCATATGCCAAAGTACAAGTAAGCTGTATTGACCCCTTCAATCTTGACCCCATAGTCCTCTCCCACGTATTCTAGGATTGATCCAAGATGATTAATAGTCCAAATGTCCTGGTCTTTGTCATATAAGCTACCAGACATGTCAGCTCCATAAATTGGGTTGGGAAAGGTGATGTTTATCCAGTATTTCATTTCTAACTCTTCATAATCGAAATGTTGAGGCGTTTGATAGCTGAAGAAAAATAATATTAAATGAATATTAGGTAAATTAAAAACAAGTTTACTATGTACTAGCACACATAATTTTAAAATGAGAATCAGTCTTAATGAAACATGCAAAATCTAAAAACAATTCATAACACTGTTTAAAAAATATAGTCATGCAAATGTCCACCTAGCTCCTTAGTAAAAAAGCTTTCTAAATGAAAAAACAACTTAGACCCGTACTTTGATTCCTTTAAAAGTGTTAATATTGCCAAAACATATGGAGAAAATGTTACGTCTACTTTGATAGTTTTGCCAATCTACAGTTGACTAATTACCTCACTACAAGTCTTGTACTGTGTAGATCTAAAAATTAACCTCTTGAATTTGGCAAAGATACACATGTTAACAGCTATACAATCTGTTTATTTGACTTTCAAACTATTTATAAAATATCAAATATTTTATGGTACTCTTATTTTTCCATGATAAATGAGACTATCTGAAACAATAAACATGTGCTGGTGCTGGGTTCTTTCATATCTTATATAATGCATACACTAAAATGTTTTCATCCTGGATCTCCAAGTTTGAATAGTCATGCCCTAGTAGTAATGGCTTATACATAAATTACATCAGAAACAGAAAGGGTGAACATTTCCAAGCTCTTTGCATTTTGAAATATGATAGCTCTTGCACTGCTGTCAAACGCAACCTTTATAGTATAATCTGTGTAAACTGAAGAACAATTACAGAAATGTTAGCTCATATAGTACCATGGTACAGCTCCTATCCTCGGTGGCATGATAATTCATAGCAAACACTGACAAATGGAATGACCAATTGCTTGATTTGTATTTTTTCCATTATCAACTATAAACACATATTTGTTTTATTTCTGATGACATTTTACGATAGATACAATATGTGAATAACTGCTTCTAAAGTGAAAAGGGTTATTAGAAATTCTGGGACAGCAAGTATGCATGGCTGAAGTATGATGCAAAACAGATGTGCATTTCTGCAACGCGTATTATGAAAGTGCACAAGACATTAAGGGTTGTGAAACTGTGAAGCAGACTGTTAAAGAGACCACATCAACATCATATGATTGTAACAAACAATGAACATTTTGTTTACAAGCAAAATAGCTAGAATTTATATATCAGTTTCAAAAGCATTGACAATTCATGGAATTAGACTAACTAAACATAGCCAACTTTGGAACAAATTGTAATGTTTTATATACAACTCCCATTTTTGTTGTCAAAAGGTCGCATCTGACATTTACATCGACACACGATTCTGATATGATCTCTTTAAGTATACATACCGGTCACTGTTTGCTAGCTTTTCAAACTTCTTCACAGTTATAGCTTACGTCTCTACATTGAATTGTTTGAAGATTCCCTGGTGTCCTGATACCACCTGAGATATCGGATCTTGGATGACAAGGTCAATATCATTATAGCCATTTTTACATTGGATCCACTCAGCTGGAGGCTTCACCTAAAACAAAGCAAAATAACTAAAAAATTGAAAGATACTTTTATTTGCAAAATGTAATTATTCATTCAGAACCGTCTATTCACATTGCCACCTTGTTCATACAGTAGACCAGTCAATGCAATATGAACAGTTCCAAATTATTTTGAATGGAACTCGCTTAAACATAAAGCTTACATTATTAGCCGTTACAGGTTTGGCAGACTACAAGCACCATAAAAAAGAAATTGTACAATCATATCTATGTCTTATGAAGCAAGTCGAAATGCTCCAAGTCAGAACATATCCAAATTAAAGCATGTCCCATGTTGTTGAGGTTCAGAGATTTACTATTTTAATTTAGTATGCTGAAAGTTAAATTTATCAATAGATACTACTTCTCTGCATACACGTACTTTGGTCTGACATGGCTGGTTTAAGGCTGCTTATGTCAAATCACTGTTAAATTAATTTTAATACTAATCGTTAAAAGCCCTTTAAATCTATCTATCTATCTGAAGCCGGCCGAGCCATACCAAATACATATAAAAATGGTACTAGCAGCTGCCTGACTTGATGCTCTGTATTAAGAGGTTAGTGTTAGAACAGGTCGGCCTGGTGTCATTATAATGTGACTGGGTAGGACATAATACTACATGTATGTGGCATGATGAAACGTGAGAAAACATCACTATTGACTGGTACACCGCAGACATTGTAGTGATATTACTGAAAAATTGTGGAAGCTACGGTAAACATCCAAATCACACACACACACACACACACACACACACACACACACACACACAACTGGTAACTCATTTTTCTATACTTAACTAAAAATGAATTCTCAGTTTTAAAGCTGAACGATTTTCTTGGTATATCGTAATATGTTCAAGGCATAAAGTACGAAATCTAAGAATATGGTCTAATATTTCACCTCTATGTAGACCGCCAGTCACATTAAGAATTTGGTCTAATATTGCACCTCTACGTAGACCGCCAGTCACATTAAGAATTTGGTCTAATATTTCACCTCTATGTAGACCGCCAGTCACATTAAGAATTTGGTCTAATATTTCACCTCTATGTAGACCGCCAGTCACATTAAGAATTTGGTCTAATATTGCACCTCTACGTAGACCGCCAGTGACATTAAGAATTTGGTCTAATATTTCCCATTTATGTAGACCCATAGTCATATTAAGAATTCGGTCAAATATTATATACAACACTCCCAAAACGTCGATTCACCTCACTTTTCTGGGCTTACTCTTTATCACAACACAAAGCCCCCATATCGTAAATTCACCTCACCTTTCTGGGCTTACTCCTCACATTTATAGGCTTACTTTTCATCAAAACACCCACATATCGTAGATTCACCTCAGTTTCATAGGCTTTCACTTCAGCACAACGCAACAACCTCTTATCGTAAATTCACCTCAGTTTTGTATGCTTATTCTCCAGCACAACACAACACCCCCATATCGTAAATTCACCTCACTTTTATAGGCTTATTCTCCAGCACAACACCCCCATATCGTAAATTCACCTCACTTTTATATGCTTTCTCTTCAGCACAGCACAACACCCCATATCGTTAATTCACCTAACTTTCTGGGCTTATTTCTCGGCACAACACAACACCCCCATATCTTAAATTCACCTTACATTTATAGGCTTAATCTTCATCACAACGCAACACCCTCATATCGTAAATTCACCTCACTTTTGTAGGCTTACTCTTCATCACAACAGAACACTCTCATATTGCAAATTCACCTCACTTTCATAGTGTTTCTCTTCAGCACAACATCCAAATTTCGTAAATTCATCTTACGTGTGTAGCCTTACTCTTTTGAACAAAACAACACCCCCATATCGTTAATTCACCTCACTCATATAGGCTCACTGTTCAGCAGAACACAACACTCCAATTTTGTAAATTCACCTCACTTGTATAGGCTTATTCTTCATCACAACACAACACCCTCATATCGTAAATTCATCTTTCTTTTATAATCTTATTCTTCATCACAACACAACAACCCCATATCGTAAATTCACCTTACATTTATAGGCTTACTCTTCATAACAAAGCAACACCGTCATATCGTAAATTCACCTCACAATTATAGGCTTATTCTTTAGCACAACACAACACCCCATATCGTAAATTCACCTCACTTTTCTGGGCTTACTCTTCAGTACAACAAAACACCCCCATATCGTAAATTCACCTTACATTTATTGGCTTACTCTTCAGCACGATATCCCCATATCGTAAATTCGCCTCACTTTTATAGGCTTACTCGTCAGCACAACACAACACCCCATATCGTAAATTCACCTTACTTCTATCGGCTTACTCTTTGTTAAACACAACACCCCCATATCGTAAATTGAACTCAGTCGTATAGGGTTACTCTTCAGCACAACACAACACCCCATATCGTAAATTCACCTCACTTTTATAGGCTTGTCATATAAATATAACTGACATTAGAGAGCGTTGGGATTTGGTTGGCCGAATTTATGTAACTGCATTTGTGATACTTATTACTGCATCACAGCAGTGTACCGTTGTTTTCAAGGAAATAAGGGGAAACAACTTCACAGAGCCGCGACGTCGTCTAGTTTAATTGTTTCAGCAAAAATTTATTTCATGCATGGAATTCAATGCAAAATGTAGTATCGTATACATAATTGGAGATTAAATTTCAGGATTCCTAGAAATACCAAAATACGCTCAAAATCCGAAATACATATAGGATTACCATAATACTCATGAAGACGAATGTATTATGATTTGTAAATGGTTGAATCAAGAGAAAATGCATTACTAATTATTACATTTTTCATTTTTGTAATGAACTCACTCTGTATTATACATGATTAGAGAAATAAACAAAAATAAAAGTCGTATTAAATACATAATGAAAGTGCGAGAGTACCAAAGGAATTCGCCATGATTATAATATGTATTTACTTTATACAAAACACTATAGAACATATACGTAAACAGGCAACATATGCAAATAATGTGTTACTTTTTAAGTCTGAAATACGCTTTAGCCAGCCAGCTCGTTTGAACATAGAAGTCGTACGAATAGTTTTGAGTAAACCATGGCTAAATTATACGCATGGCGGTGGTGCGAATAGTCTTTTTCAGTTAATGTGTATAATTATAACTGGGAGTTGTATTAGGTTACATGGCCGGATCAGGTTGGGAGGAAGGGGTAGGGGATTTCAAAGGACCCTGACTGACTCGAAACGGCATAAAATCAAACGTCTGGCTCTATGGTGTGCATAATACTCAATAAACGTGTGCAAGAATAACATGATGGTAAAATTTCAAGTGACACGTGACTACATGTTGTTTGCGTGAGTGTTTACGTTTATTGCAGAAATATCCCTGTGAATATATCACAATATATCACTTTTGTGGAGTTGCTAAGTACATACAATAAAATGATGCTATCTAATATTAAACAAGATTAAATGAATAATTTCCTTAGAGAAAGCTTGAAAGCTTAGACTTGTTGCTCAATCCTCTGTATTTATTCTCTGCATAGATGCTTTTCACAATGACTTCTGTAAATAAATACAGTTTCAACCTAATAGCCTATGCATGCATATCTACCCAAAACTTACCAACTCCCTCCCAAAAGTCTAGCCTGAAACGGTTGATTTAAATTCACTTTTTGGGGTGGGGGTAATCAACAAATCTATTTTAAATGGTTTCAATTACCATAAGAGAAAATGCATACCATCATTTAAAAGATACATGAAAATCATGCTTCTGAATAATGATAATCATTACTTTATGTAAAAAATGAACATAGAGAAAGACTGCTAAAGACTGAACATCAACAAAAGTACATATATCCTTCTAATCACATTTTCACAATGATGCTGGTGTAGTGTTATCAATTACGCATCATCCATGTTAGTTGTAGGTAAGCAAGATTAAATAATCAATTACGCATCATACATGTTAGTTGCAGGTAAGCAAGATTAAATAATCAATTACGCATCATGCATGTTAGTTGCAGGTAAGCAAGATTAAATAATCAATTACACATCATACATGTTAGTTGTAGGTAAGCGAGATTAAATAATCAATTACGCATCATACTTGTTAGTTTAAGGTAAGCAAAATAAAAAAATCACTTACGCATCATCCATGTTAGTTTCAGGTAAGCAAGATTAAATAATCACTTACGCATCATACATGTTAGTTGTAGGTAAGCAACACTAAATAATCAATTACGCATCATACATGTTAGCTGTAGGTAAGCAAGCTTAAATAATCAATTACGCATCGTACATGTTAATTGTAGGTAAGCAATATTAAATAATCAATTACGCAGCATACATGTTAGTTGTCGGTAAATACGATTAAATAATCAATTACACATTATACATGTTAGTTGTAGGTAAGCAAGAGTAAATAATCAATTAAATAAGTAAGATTAAATAATCAATTACGCATCATACATGTTAGTTTCAGTAAGCAATATTAAATAATCAATTACGTACGCATCATACATGCCAGTTGTAGGTAAGTCTTGCTTTATGTGCACCTTGAGATTCCATGTAGAGAACGTATTTATTGAAGTCTTTGAATTCTTCCATGGTTGGTCGGACGACCATGATTTGGAGGATGGTATGTCCTTCACATGATGATTCCGTTTTGTTGACAACTGAAGAGACACTGAGAAATTAGCTCTAAACATCTGGTAACCATTCCTGAAGAAATAAACCAGACCTTATGAATATGCCTGATTGTGTGACAGGTTAACAGGAACTATAATCCGTTTATAATTCAAGACTTTCCTATCATTATTTGTCAGAATCAAAGCAGACATGTCAACAGAAAATCTCTACTGCAGTTTTAGTAGTACAAATCCATTTTCTAAGTAAAATTCCAAGAATGTCAAGAAAAATGTAAATATCTAGTTATAGGATTCAGTATACAAAACAACACAGCTTAAACGAACACTCATATCAAACCATTTAATAAACAGATTCACATATTGCCAATGAAATTAAAGTACATATTGTTACGTGCTTAGGCTCGAATAAGCAGCAACACAGAAAGAGTGAAAACTAACAAGCTTGTAAAACTTTAACAATGAATTTATTAAGTAAAATTTTTTTCATGAAATAAATGAACTTACTGTTTTAGAGAATCAAATCCAACAAATATGAAATTCACAAAAATAATCCACTAATGAAATTAAAAGTCCTAATAAATAAATGTTCTAATAGTTCCAGGTTCGAATCTTGACGATGTAATCCAAAATGGCTGACAATGTCACGTGGTACAGTTCTTGTTTTTAATCATCCAATTGAATATCATAAACATATGTCCTTTTTCCAGATAATTCTTCTTTTCCAACGAATTGACACAAGTCCAGAATAATTTAACTCAAACAGATAATACACAACTTATCTTAAAGCCCAAACATCTACTAATGTCAGCTTCTAAAATACAGCTATATATATTGTTTTTCCCTGTAAACAAGAGGAATCATGTGATTTTCTAGAAATTGATAGAAGTTCATGGAAGGTCACAGAAAGAGACTACCTTTACTAAAAATAACATACTCAAGATATTTCCTACCCCTAAGAACTAAAAATAAAAATGTTGTCCTTGAAATTGACCAATAGTTTTAGAGGCTTGTTGACAATGTCTAAAGCAAGGTCAGGATTTAGGTCAAACAAGCCAAGGTCAAAACTTGTTTACAATTAGAGAATCTAAGTCAGCCTGAACATTCTAGAAAAAATCTCCCAATCAATTCATTTTAAAGACAAAATAACAAATTTGGATTTAACATTTAAAAAAATAAATAAATTAAATCCAATAGCCGTAACACCTTCCCCCATAAAATAAAAAGAAAGGTTTATATGATAAAACTTTCTTTTTATCACAAACCAATTTACATCTAAAATTAAAAATTACACAATATAATGAATTATACACGGGAAAGAGTGTATACAATTATATTATCAAGAAATAGCCTCAACCTTTTAACTTGTCCATGTCCCACAAAATGTCCTAGGAAAAACACAAGCACAGCAGAACTCACTTTTAGACAAATTAATTGTCAAACATACATTAGTGAGTCTGTTACAGAATTATCGAATTGTTGCTAAATGTTCTCTCCAGGTGTCGTTGTAAATGATGACGTCACAAATCTCTAGACCAGTGATGAACATTTTTATAAGACGTTGAATTGGACTTTCTTTATATTGGTAGAGTCCTTTTGGAGTCGCAATGTTGAGTTTTCCTTTGCTCTTTCCGTAGTGGAATCTGCCAAAATCCTTTCAGAAGGTCAGAATTTGGTGACGTACTTGGCATTCCCAATTTTATCAATAGAATAGTCACTTCTTGTTAATGGGAATAAATCTGTTTTTGTCACTCTGTTCACCTTCCTATAATCAGTGCACATACGGAGAGTTTTATCCGGTTTAGGAACAAATATGCATAGTGAACTCCAATCACTTTTACTGGGCTTGATAAAATCATTCTTCAGCAAATACTGAATTTCCTTTTTCAAGTATTCCTGTTTGAGTGGACTCATCCTGCATGGAATTCTCAATCTCAACGTCAATCTCAATCTCAATCTCAATCCCGGACGAGCCCCCAATTCTATGTTACGTGCTTAGGCTCGAATAAGCAGCAACACAGAAAGAGTGAAAACTAACAAGCTTGTAAAACTTTAACAATGAATTTATTAAGTACAATTATTTTCATAAAATAAATGAACTTACTGTTTTAGAGAATCAAATCCAACAAATATGAAATTCACAAAAATAATCCACTAATGAAATTAGAAGTCCTAATAAATAAATGTTCTAATAGTTCCAGGTTCGAATCTTGACGATGTAATCCAAAATGGCTGACAATGTCACGTGGTACAGTTCTTGTTTTTAATCATCCAATTGAATATCATAAACATATGTCCTTTTTCCAGATAATTCTTCTTTTCCAACGAATTGACACAAGTCCAGAATAATTTAACTCAAACAGATAATACACAACTTATCTTAAAGCCCAAACATCTACTAATGTCAGCTTCTAAAATACAGCTATATATATTGTTTTTCCCTGTAAACAAGAGGAATCATGTGATTTTCTAGAAATTGATAGAAGTTCATGGAAGGTCACAGAAAGAGACTACCTTTACTAAAAATAACATACTCAAGATATTTCCTACCCCTAAGAACTAAAAATAAAAATGTTGTCCTTGAAATTGACCAATAGTTTTAGAGGCTTGTTGACAATGTCTAATGCAAGGTCAGGATTTAGGTCAAACAAGCCAAGGTCAAAACTTGTTTACAATTAGAGAATCTAAGTCAGCCTGAACATTCAAGAAAAAATCTCCCAATCAATTCATTTTAAAGACAAAATAACAAATTTGGATTTAACATTTAAAAAAATAAATAAATTAAATCCAATAGCCGTAACAATATAGAAAACTTATAGGGCTTAGTATATTTTTATGTCACCGATACTTACGTTAACTTATACTAAATGATGACAATTATAATTACTGTACTGATTTTTACTTTGTTTTTGTCACTAATTGTGCATTCGATTTCTTTTAACACCCATACTTGTATCTTTTGCAAATGACATAAGCAACAAATAAGACTTTTGGATTGATTTCATACAAAAGTATGATATTCACAACGTTTATACATCATCTACTGCCTTAAAGATTTTGTAATATTTTTTTAAAAAAAGAACAACACAATAAATGTAATTATTAAGATCCATTAATATATCTTTTGCAAATGAAGTAAGAAACAAATAAACTTTTTGTTGTGACAAAAAAAAGCTATAAACTTTTGAGTAGACTCTCTCTCTCTCTCTCTCTCTCTCTCTCTCTCTCTCTCTCTCTCTCTCTCTCCAATGTCTGATATTTGCAACGTTCTACGTCGCTGAAGATTTTATAATATTACAACAAACACAACAACATATAAAAATGTAAATTATTATAATCCATAAATTTATATATTGCAAATGACGTAAGAAAAAAACACTTTTGGATAGAATTCGTCTGAAACATTTCACATTTACGACGTTCTACTTCCCTGAAGATTTTTGTAATATTACAACTAAAAGAACAACACAATAAATGTAACTTATTGTGATCTATTTCGTTCGGACAGAAATACACATGGAATTTGGAGAGCCTTGTACCTGAAAAGTTACATTCCGGTAGTCCTATAATATGATCTTGATTTATCGATGATATAATGTATTTGCTTAGAAGTAACTTTAAATAGGAAGAAATTACTAATTGAGGAACTATGCATACCACTTAATAATGAATCGTATTGAATTATGAATTGAGAGATCGCAGAACTGAAAGTCAGACTACCTAGTTCTTATTGGAGATTTTAATGAAAATTGTCTTATTCCTTATCAATATATACTACCCCTATGCTACTCGTGTAGATGTTGAGCCTGTGATATGTGTAATAACGGTATTTAACTCCGGATTAGAATCTATTTGCTGGTATCCATTATCCACTTTACTCGAGCAGAATCCAATGCCATTGCCATATATGTCCTCTGAAATTTATGCCCCCCCCCCCCCCCCGAATTTCATTAGTAGTAATATGGGGCGATTTGGGGCCTATGGAAAACCCAGTCAAAACAGCTTGGGACGATATGGGGCACATATGTATTGGGCCTATGGAAAATCTAGTCAAAAACAGCTTGGGACGATATGGGGCAAAAGGTCGTGAGACGATATGGGGCAAATGGAAATTGAACTTGGGAATATTATTTGGGACTATATGGGGCAGAGGGAAATTGAACATGGTGGGTCTGTATAGGGACAAGGGAAATTGAACATGGGAAATATTATTTGTATTTGTATATGGGACTGTCTAGAGACAAGGGGAAAATAGAGGCAAAGAAAGCTAATATCTTTTCTAGGCATATGAGTAGCCCTGAATAGGGCCGTTATGTGTAATGTTAACAGTATCTTGTTAACACAGAGGACATCTCACAAATCTTCTTCTCTTCCTTAAACTTCTCCTTACTGTGGGGCAATAGAGGAGAACTCTCTTTAAACAACCTTGTCTCTCCACATATATCCTTCTATTCCAAAAGGCTGTATCAGTCATATGAATGATAGTCCACGATGATCTGGCATACATGGGTAAGTCAGTACGAAATAGCATGGTAGAAACAAGGGTAGAAAATTATACGTTGGTCCACATCATGTGATGAGAACAGGTGAAGCGAATACCGTGAACTGCGGTTATTTATAGGGGAAGAGCGGATCGAAACGGATTGAGTGTATTCACCAATCCAAACGTTCGTTACAAAAGTCAGTCACAGTCATCCAATCGGCAGAGAGCAGTCTGTGACGTCACCTTCCCTATATAGAGGTACTAGCGTCTGTGTGTTGTCAATGATGTCGGACACTAAGAAGACGATGAATTGGGGTGAGCCAGTAGTAGAGACAGCAAGTAATGGGACAGCAGTGACTACTAAAGTCATGACAAATCTACATCCAGAAGAAGTTGATTTTAACTGGGATATTATGGATTTTATAACATCACAAGAATTTATTCCGGAACCTTCGTTACCTTCTGCTTCTTCTTAGGTACATTTCGATGATTTTAAGCAAAGACAAAAGGAAGAATTGGAGCGATTTTTACAACAACAGAAAGTTGAAGAACAAGGATTTCTTATTCAACAGCGGGAAGAAGAAGCAAGAAGGAAACACCAGGAATAAACAGTAGCAGCAACAGAGAAGAAAGAAGACCAAGGACATAAAGAGAATAGTGAAAATCAAACGGTCACGACGGTACTTTTAGATATTTTAGCAGAGTTAAGGAGTCTCAAACAAATGTATCAGACTTCTTTATCACGACAGAAGAGAAAAAGACCTTCTCGAGCTAAACAACCCAATCTATCTGTGACTACGTCTGCCATACCACCGTTAGTGATTTCTAAAACATCATTGACAGGAACCACCAGTCCCGAAGTAGGCCTTGGCCGTGGCAAAGGGTTGAGACGGCTAAAGATGGTTACGTCCCGTTTCTGAGTTTGTTTTGTTTGTTTTGTTTTAAACAAACAAAACACCAATGGTCCTTTTCTGGGCCACTCAAATTATTTTGAAAAGAAATACTATTTCAATTGCCTAATTCAATGAAAACTCAAAAGTTCTTTTTTATTTTTATTTTTAAACCTATGATGTACGTGTGCGTGAATGAATGTGTGAGTGTAGGTTCTTATTCTATAAAAGTCAAAACCAAGAGACACTTAGTTTTTTCTCTCTGGTGTATTCTGGTACAAACGTTATAATCCGATATTACAACATAACATAACACAATACCACTTTAAAAAGTTCATAGGTTTCTTTTGTTCACTCTTTCTGTTTCTTTAATTTCTTTACTGTCACATGTTTTTCTTTTTCTTCTTTCGTTTCGTCTTCTTTTCTTGTCTTTGTGAAAGTGTTGGGGTTCTTCCTTGGGGGAGGGTACCTCTTCCTCCTCCTCCTGTTCAGAATTCCTTTCCCCCTCCTCCTTCTGCTCTTGTTGTTTCTTAGGGCAGTTTGGAGACAAATTTCCTTTCACTTTACAGTGATAACAGGTATCTTGACTTTTGTCTCTATTGGTACCTTTTTGTTTTTGTCACGATCTAGATATTCTGTAGCCCAATGTCCTTTCTTCTTACAGATATAGCAAGTATCTTGACTGAAAATTACTATCACATTCGAGAGACGGAAAAGCGTTCCTCTCGAAAATTTAGAACAACGGCTTACACGGCTTACATCCTCAAGAAGTGCGTGGTTCTCTTTTGTTTCTAGGCCACGATTTTAAAGACGGAAAATACATTCACGAATATCATCACGATGGTCATTTGATACCATAAACACTATTACTGCATTTCTGGGATACGGATACTACTGTGAAAAATGTAACTATGGTTATAACAATCGAGAACAACACAAGCATTGTGGATCAAATTGTGAGGGATATTTGGCCTCTCAACCCTGTCTGGACAAAGGACAAATATGAGTGCATTGCCCTGTTTGTCAGCGCAATTTTGTCAGTCCTACCTGTTACCAACAACATTTGAAGATGCAAGGTTCACAGCAGAAAAGTACTTGTCAGCTTCTGAGATAGAGCCCTACTTGTAGACAAGGCATACGTACCAGTAATGCCCAAGTTTCATGTTTGTCGAGGGAAGAAACGATGTCACATTTGTCACCAAATCGTGGACTTGGAGCACGAATGCTTCATACAAAAATATCAACCCCGACCAGAAGATACCCAGAAGAAAGGGAATTTTATCATTTTGATTTCGAATCCATGCAAGACACCGGTATTCACATTCCTAATTTCTGCGTGGCTCACCGTGCGTGCGAGAAGTGCATCCAAGAACCTATCTTTAGTCATTGCCCTCACTGCAGCAAGATTCCTGGAGGACGTGAAAAAATCTTTCGAGTGTCAAACACGCTAGCCGATTTTGCCCAATGGATTCTAAACCCCATTGGCGCAATGTGGAGCCCAGAAGACATCGAACGTTACGGAGATCGGCATCGCCATGCCACGGTCATGGCTCACAATTTCTCGGGATACGATGGGCAATTTCTGCGTAGATACTATGCGGAACAAAGTACCGAACGTCCTCAAGTGACTTTCAACGGAGCCAAAATCATTTCTATGCAAGTAGGACAAGTACAGTTTAAAGATTCAATGTGTTACTTGGCCATGCCTTTGAGCCGCATGCCTAAAACGTTTGGAATGCCAGAAATGGCCAAAGGTTATTTTCCACACTTTTTCAATACCGCAATACCGAAGCCAATCAACATACCATTTTACTCCATTGCCTGAGGCTGACGACTACGACCCCGATAACATATGCATCGAACAACGACAAGCTTTCCACGCTTGGTACCAGACTCACGCCTCGGACCCCTTTGACTTTCAAGAAGAAATGTTAAAGTACTGTCGATATAACGTGGACATTTTACAACGTTGCTGTGGAAAATTTCAAGAATTCTTCATGGAACACGGAGGGATCGATCCTTTGAAAGAAGCATGTTCCTTAGTGTACCGAAAACGATTCAGACCTGAAAATACTCTAGCTATCATCAGTCCTCAAACGACGAATTTTGTCAAACGTCAATACTCGGTCAAAGCCCTACGCTGCCTACATTACTTGTGCGACAAAAGGAAGACAACTGGATCCAACACGCTCGCAACAGAAATGGTGAAAAGACCATCGGAACGTATTCGGTGAATGGCTGGGACTTAGAAAACCCTCAGATAGTGTACCAGTTTAACGGATGCTTATTTCACGGATGTCCCATGTGCTACCCTCAATGTGACACCAAAAATCAGTTATTACAACGGACCATGGAAGACTTGTACCAGACAACTAGTCAGCGACGTTTGCAGTTAGAACAGTAAATATACCAAGTAGTGGAAGTGTAGGAACACGAGTACGATCAGCGTTTGAAAACCGATCCCGAGTTTAAACGCATCGTAGAAAGTTACAAGTTGGTGGACCCCCTGAACCCCCGGGATAGTTTGTACGGAGGACGAACGAATGCCACCTGTTTGCTTTACCAAGTAGACGAGGAGACGGGAGAAGAAATCAAATACTTGGACGTGTTTTCGTTGTATCCTTACGTCTGCAATTATTGTCACTTTCCCGTAGGGCATCCAGAATTGATGACAGAACACATTGACTTGGACTACATACGCAAGTACGAAGGATTGATCAAGTGCACAGTCTTGCCTCCCACAGACTTGTACCATCCCGTTTTACCTCACCATTACCAAGAAAAACTGATGTTTCCGTTGTGTCGAACTTGTGTCGAAACGTGCAACCAAGATCAACCTTGTCAGCACAGCCAGGAAGAACGCGCCTTGACTGGAATGTGGGTTAGCGTGGAATTATTTAAAGCTCTGGACCCGGGATACCAACTGTTAGAAGTGTACGAAATTTACCACTTTCCCAAGACACAACAATACAGCAAGGGCGACGAGACACAGAAAGGTATTTTTGCAGACTACGTGGATGCCTTTTTAAAACTAAAACAAGATGCTAGCGGCTATTCTTCCTGGTGCCACACTCCCGAAGACCAAAAGATATTGAAAGAAAAATATCGGGAGTAGGAAGGCATTACTTTGGACCGCATCGAGAAAAACGAAGGAAGGCGATCGTTTGCCAAAGTGATTTTAAATTGCGTGTGAGGAAATATGGAACAACGACCGTCTTAACCCAAGACGGAGTATTTGTCCGAACCTTCCCGCTACTTCCAGATGATTCACGACAATTCGTGAGGACTTGATCGTAGTCAATTACGAAGAAAAACTAGACATTGTAGAGGCCGACAAATTTGAAAATGTCATCATTGCGGTTTACGTGACAGCCCACGCTCGTTTAAAATTGTACGAAGTATTAGAACTGTTAGGAGATCTTGTGTTGTATTTTGACACGGACAGTTGCATTTACATTCATCGACCGAACCAAAGTAACCCTTTCATAGAAGACAATCGTTTAGGAGCCTGGACCGATGAATATCCCGACGACAAGATTCTATGTTTTGCAAGTGGCGGTCCTAAAAATTACGGCTACGAATATGAGACCCACAAGGAGAAATGCATACCGAATGTAAAGTGCAAGGATTGACTCTCAATTATCGCACCAGTCGAGTGGTGAACTTTAAAGTGCTACAAGAAGCCTTACAGTCTGGACAGGATGAAACGTTTAAAGTGACCACCACGAACAACACAAGATCGTCCGTTTACCCACACACCAAATCGTTAGCCGACCTTTGGAAAAAGTCCATCAAATCGTGTACCGAAAAAGAGTACTACTTCCCAATCACTTCACTTTACCGTACGGTCACATCGAGATTGTTCAGCATATAAAAAGGGACATTGTCCAAGATCAATAGTTCATTTGTAACAATAACGACCAAGCGACACAAGATGAATCCATTTAAACAGGCATCATTGAAGTTTGGGGATTGTAAAAGAAATGTACCTTCCCCGAGTGTGAAAAGTACTGGATGAATAAGACCTATGCATTGCAACGGAAGTTGTCCGTAAGGAAACTGTAAGTCTCCTTGCTGTTACCATTGTAATTGTGTGACAGAGTGCGATGCTAGCTATACCTTACGATTGCAGCGATTCCAGATGCTGCGACCTTAGCGATTCAGCAGGATATCGTGGGAACTTTGCTATGACTACTACCCCTATATCTATCATGGAAAGTGATGCTGTGCGTGTCAAACCTGAGGGATGCGAAAGCGGTGCCACACGTTATCGTGGACTCCTAGGAATCTCACCGTACCTGCATCGAACTGAAGTGAGGAGAGTCGAATATTTGTTCCCTACGAGTTTGCCTGAATACTGTCACTTTAAAAGTCGATTCCAAACCTTCAAAGATAAATGGCCAAAATATCTCCCTGGACCAACACCTGAAGAATTAGCCAGAGCCGTATTTTTCTACTTGGACGAAGGTGATAAAGTCAAGTGCTTCAGTTATGGTGTGTCCATTTACGAGTGGGAAAAGAAAGATTCCGCTTACCTGGAACATGCTCGATGGTCTCCGAATTGTCAATACCTACCTTTAGTGGGACCTAGTGATTGAAAGTGACAATACTGGTCCATGTCGTTTAACAAACCAGTTTGGGTTGGAGACAAACCTAGACCAATATATAAATCCTCTCTAAAACAATATTCAAGAATTACCACACGAATTATAGTCTTTTAAAGAAACAGAAGAGTCACCAAAAAGGAGGTTACTTTGGCAATTTTGGACGAAGCGGTAGTTCCCAAAAAAGTAGATAAAAGAGGGTGTGTACCAAGTCATTGACGTCAGTGGTATTGATGAACGATCAAGCAAAGAATGCACCTCGCAGAAAACATTTGTATTTACCCCAAAAAGGAAAGAAAAGGAAAGAACTACCTTCTCGTTTAGCCAAACGTCGTCAAAGAGCCCTAAAGAAAATATAAGTCCGTCAAAAGAAAAAGATGTTGTTGCAGTGCGGAGGTTGGTATTTTTTAGAAGATCGAGTGATGCCAATTATAAATCAAGCGATGGCACGACATAAAAAGATAAAAGGGTGAGTGTTCTTAGGCATTGACGTCAGTGGTATTGTGGAACGAACAGGCAAAGATGTCACCTCGCAAAAAACATTCTTATTCGCTCCACAAGGGAAAGAAAAGGAAAGAACTACCTCCTCGTTTAGTCAAACACGGAGACGTATTGTCCGTCCTGTCCAAAGCCTCTCTACTAAGGCGAAAACAAATCATTAAAACGGCCCCCAAAGATGTCAACGATACCGTGTGCGAATGTTGTTTGAATGTCTTGAAAGGCATGATACCTTTGTCTCCACGCTAGAAAAAATGCTTAGCCAAACATCGACACGTTCTTCGTCAAATGGTTCAAAAGAAAATACCCGTCCGTCAAAAGGAAAAGATGCTGGTGCAACGCGGATTATTTTACCCTTTCTTATTCGTATGTTGGGAGGATTAGCAAAAGCCGGCATGGGTTTATTGCCAGGTTTGGTAGAAGGGCTGGCACGACGGATATCCCAAAGGTGATCTTTCCAGAAGATAAAAGGGACCTATGGAGCACCACGATCTCAGACGTAACCTTTGGAACCCCATGGAAGGACGAAAACTAACTTTAGTCCCTTACAAACGATGGATGGAATGCCATCGTTGGCAAGAACAACATTACCCCCCCCCCCCCCCATTTACGACCCAATCCTGATTTGACCGAGATGTCCCAATTGCAACACGAATTACAATCCTTGATGCATCGCCAAGATTTGTCCGAAACCGAAAAATCGCAAAAGTACGGCCAACTCTTGCAACGACTACAACTCTTTCATCGAAAAGCTGTGGAACAAACAGCTCTACCAACTCTGTCCGATTTGAAGGCTCTGATGAATAGTCCGTCGCTCTCACCATCTACAGTGACCAAATCAGACGTCACCCCACCATTACTAAAGGAAGTACAACCCCATGATATCTTTCAAACACCCACTGCCACTCCCATTCCGAGTAAGATTGCCGCTTCCTTGTTGACCCCTTCCACCACTCCCCAGCGAGAAGAACTCAAAACTTGGGTTAAAAAGAAGATGGCCACTCCTCCTTCGACAGATGTGAAAAAGAAAGAATGGAAACCAGAAGTGAGAAAAGAAAAGAAGACCAAAGCTATTTCATTACCACCTCCACCACTATCACCACCAGTACCCTTGATGTCAACTCCTGTGGCACATCGAACACGTAAAACCGTTTCGAAACAAACCCCATTTCGTCCCACCAAAAGCAATATCATCGAAGAGTGGGTACTTTATTAACAAAACCATGGAGAAGGTATTAGCCAGCATTTAGTACGATCCAGCCCACCCTGCAGGTTATGGAGGTATTCAGAAATTGTATCGTGCTGCAAAAGCTCTCCTGAAAAAGCTCTGTTTACCTGAAGTACAACGATGGTTACAAGAACAAGCTACGTACACTTTTCACAAACCCATTCAACGAAGTCGCACTCAAGTGGAAGGCATCGATCATCAATGGCAAGCCGATTTAGCCGATGTCTCTCATTTAGCCACCAACAATCGTGGCTACAAATATTTGTTTTGTGTCATCGACGTCTATTCTAAATTTGCCTGGGTCGTACCATTGACATCCAAATCGAGCGGAGACTTAGTACGAGCTTTGCAACTGGTGTTGAAACAAAGTGGTCGTCACCCTCTTCGATGGCAAACCGACAAAGGCACCGAATTTCTGAACCAAGCTTTCCAACGAGAATTAAAGAAACGTGACATTCATTTTTTCACCACCGAAAATCATGAAACCAAAGCCAGTATCGTGGAACGTTTTCATCGTACCTTGAAAGAACGCATGTGGAAATATTTTACGCATAAACACACTCTCAAGTACATCGACGTCTTACCGCACTTAGTCCAAGCCTACAATCAATCTTACCATAGAAGCAATAGACGTGCCCCACAAGATGTGACACCTGACAATGAAGTGACCGTTTTTGAGAGTCTGTTTGGTACGTCCCGGGCGATGGCTGTCCCCAAAAAAGATGGAGACGTGTTAACCCCTGGAGATTGGGTACGCATTGGCAAAACCAAACGCACTTTCGACAAACGTTACTTACCCAACTGGACCACCAAATTGTTTCGTGTTACTGGGCGACATGAACGGAGAAGTATTAAAAGGAACGTTTTACTTGCTTGAGTTACAAAAAGAAGACGACGTGTACGACATTGAAAGCATTCTCGAAAGAAGAACCCGTAAAGTAGGAAAACGTCGTGTCGAAAAAGTCAAAGTACGTTGGAAAGGATATCCTCCTAGTTTTGATTCTTGGATTGACGCTTCGCAAGTCATTGACTGTAAAAAGAAATGACCATCATGCCCTTCAATACAGCTTCACCGACCACAGTGACTACTCCTTCACCCACTTCTTCTCTGCAAGATTTACAAAAGCAACCCTTGTAGGTGTGGTGTGGAGAACGTGTCCCTAAAACGCAAATCGCCTTTTTCTGTCAAATCTTTGTGGTGTATTGTGTCATTGGTGCATCCATTGCTGATTTGAGTTTGCAACAAGGAGACAAACAATTGTGGACCATTTTACTCAGTAGTTGCATCGGTTATCTTCTTCCCAATCCTTCCCTGAACCACTCTTACAAAGGGAACATCAGTAACAATATTGGCAGTCTTGCATCCAACGTTAGTCATTCTCCTCACAGTCACCCTTCCAATCACAATCCTCTTTTAGACACTCCTTTAACCTCGAGTGACTCCTCGGACAGGAGAACGTTGGAATTATGAACAACACTATTAACCAATTTACTTAACATTACCCAGTGACAGTTCCATGGAGGTGTTTGCTAACAACACGTTGTGCTCTTACACGGCTAAAATTACCTCAAACCATTCATTTGAATCAAGATGTTCATTGGGAAGTGGCTTTATTGGAAATGATACACCCGACACAAATCAAAAACATCGTCGAAAATCAAAACACTATTACAGTAGAAGTGTATGACAAGCAATTGCAAGATAACTTAGACGAACGAAAGATCACTGGCACAACGGACTCCAAAACTAAACGAACCACCTATGTGTTCACCATTCCTGCAGGCTATTATTTTAGTGGTCAACATTTAGTGACTACACTTGCTACCAGACTCAATGCTTTCTTTGGCAAAGCCATAGACAAACCCTTCAAAAAAGTGTTACCTTTGAGTACCATAAAGTGGCTCGTCGCCTCATCATGACATTTTCAGAGGATAAAATAATGGCCATTACCTTTTGTCCTGAATTGTATGATATTTTAGGTGGAGACCTCAAGATGCTCCAGAACAAACATCAAATACCTGCATAACCATTAACTCGGATTTTGCAAAATATTTTCGATTCCCTGTAGAAATGAACCAAGAACTCAACTTGATGTTTGTGTACTCCGATGTGGTGGAGTACAAGGTGGTAGGACACACCTCTGTACCGTTACTGCGTGTCATTTCTTTCAAAGTGGATTCTTCCGCCACAGCTGACGAGGAAGGTGGAAATACCTATCACGTTTACCGCGAATTTGTACATTCTCATCATTTGCAGGTCAGTAAGTCGTATTTTTACAGTGTCAACATTACTATAAAAGTAGAACTCGGACAAAATATTCCATTTACCAAAGGAAAAGTCACAGTGAAACTCCATTTTCAAAAACGATTTTCGAACAACTGAAAAAGTGATGTATCCTGTGTACCAAGGAGTCACTCGACAACGAGGACATGGTTTAGGAGATATGTTTAAATCAGCCTTTCGTTCCGTGGTCCCTGTTTTGAAACCGATAGTGACACGAGGATTGCACGCCTTAAAAGATGCCGCATTGACTCACGGCAAAGATTTTCTTCACAATGTCCTCATTGACCAACAAAACCTTAAAGAAGCTTTTTTGAGAGCAGGCAAAAATGTCTTGCTTCAAACGGGTAAAGAGATTTTGGGTCGACGAGAAAGTCCTATAAATGACCTTAACGGTACCAAGTCTGGCATTCCTGCTTCCATGAGGACCCAGCAAGGACAAGGCAGAAAGCGTCGACGAAGTCACACTTCCAAAAGTCTCCGTACCTCTAAAGCTAGAAACACGAAGAAAAGAAAGAACCGCTCGAGACTTAGACATTTTTGATTATTAAAAGTAAAACATAGAGACTGAGAGAAAAAATGATGCACCAAGAATCTTGTTCCTGTTCCAAGTCGGAACTGGATCTCTTTGCCATGCCACCCACGATGATGACCATGCAAGAAGCCCAATAGGTTGAATTTCATCCCGTCTCCTCTTTGACGGATTCAACTCCCGAAGATTACATCGATCTAAAGAACAGTTACTTGTATTTGAAAGTGAAAGTGATTAAAACGGACAACATCAATCCAGCAGGCGATGCCCGAGTAGCTCCCGTCAACAATTTCATGCATTCCTTGTTCAGCGATGAGGATTTGTACATGAATAACAAACTGGTCAGCAATAGCATGGATACTTACCCTTACCGAGCGTACCTCGAATATCTCTTGACGTACGTAAAAGAAGCCAAGAACACTCATTTAGATGCTTGCGTGGTATGGAAACCTGACACCGAGGTGATACTAAGTTTAACTACACAATCTTGACCGCAGATGACGATCCTCACAATGTGGGTTTTAACGAGCGTCGAAAGAAAATTCTGGCAGGATGTAGTTTAGAACTGTTCGATCGTTTGCATTTGGACATGTGGTTTCAAGAGAAACAGTTGCTGAACGGAGTGGATATTCGCTTGAGACTGAATCGTAGAAGTGCTGCTTTCCATTTGATGGCTCATGCCAACGAATACAAAACCATTATCCAAGAAGCCAGGTTATACTTGCGTCGTGTGGAAGTGTTACCTAATGTGGGAAATGATATCAGCCACACTTTGAGCAGAACGACAGCCAAGTATCCGGTTCGAAAAGTAAAATCTGTCACCATTGCCATTGGACTCCGATCTAAGATTGAAGATCATCTGTTCCAAGGACAGTTACCCAAACGTTTATTCATTTTTATCGTCATCAGTGCAGCCCTGAACGGTGCCCACGATCAAACTCTTTTCCAGTTTAAGCACTGCGGAGTATCCAAAATCGAAGTCAGTCGCGATGGCAAAACTTTGTGTACCCGACCCTTCGAACCCGACTTTGCCCAGAAGAATTACTTGAAGTCGTACTTGTCGCTGTACGAAACCACATGACAGTTAGGAACCAACACCAGTCACGGTATTTCCTACGACGATTATGCAGGAGATTACACTTTGTGGACTTTTGATTTCACTCCAGACCAAGGAAGCGACGAGGGACATTTCCACCCCATAAAATCTGGGCAACTGCGAGTGGAACTTCAGTTTTAAGGAGCTCTTACCGAAACGGTGAAAGTCATTATGTATGCCGAATTCGATAATACCATATAAATCAACAGTTTGAGAGAAGTCATTCTAGACTATTAGACACTATGGAAGCCCCTTGTCCTTCTTTGAACAGTGGAGAATCAATGGAAATGGAATGGGAGGCTCCATAGAAAGCAAACCCCCAAGACCAAAAAGAAGAAGTAGTGATCATGCAGTCCAGATGGCCAGAACAGGAACAACAGTTAGTCACCTGTTTTGCCAAACACTTGGAAGATAAAATGAGGGACATGATTAAAAAAGATTGCTATGGATGTCCAATCGATCATGCCAGTCAAATTCAACACGATAAATGTATGATGATGAGTCAGGAAGAAACATTGGACAATTATCAGAACGAAACTTGGAGTCTCATGTCAGAAGACGCCGTGTTACTTCAGTGGTATAAAGACTTGTGTGATCATTCTTCTCCTCCATTGTTTACTCGAGAAATTGATCACATCGAAGCTTTCTTGGCCAAGAGTAAGAAGACGAAGCAAACAGTTACTTGACAGACCTTTTCAAGGAAAAGGTCTGGATCGAATTGATGACTTATCATCATCTGTGAAGAAAGGGAAAAAAGAAGGCTACAAAAACAATGGATAACTGGGAACTTGATTATCTTTTGAACCGTATATCGTACACTGCTTCTTGGAATCCTGTCGTGTGTGCTAAAGATGAACTACCTCATCGCAAACCTCAAGAGAATCAAGCTTATGTCATCAACACAGATGACATTCATCTTACAGGAACTTACTGGGTAGCTGTCTACTTTCCTCAAGAGGGTTGTGTGGAGTATTGTGATTCGTATGGTTTGCCTCCTTTGGAAGATGATATCGTTGACTCTATGAGAAGAAATGCCCAGACGACACGATTCAGTTATGTGAAATTACAAGACACAGATTCTATGGTGTGTGGACAATATTGTGTCTATTATCTGCATCATCGCAGTTTTGGATATTCTTTAGAACATTTAGTGACTTATTTTGATCGTCCTTCGTCTAGAAACGATGACAAAGTAGATCGATGGTTTTGTGACCATTATGGCTATATGTTGTCTTTAGCTAGGAAACGTAGTGTACATGAATGGCCCAATGACTTCCAACAGTGGGAATCTCAATTTAATTCACAACGTTGTCAACCATGTCAAAGATAATGTATTGGTGTTATTGAAGAAAAAGTGTTTGTTATTTGAAAAAACTGTTTGTTATTTGAATAAAAATTTTGTGTTTTGAAGCCAATGAGTCTGTCGTTTGTTTTACATTTTTATTAATATAGATGCTCTTTGACTTATTTCTATCGCTCACATCAAACTATGCAAACGTTTCCAACCATAAACCGTAGAGGGGTGTTTTCTATCGCGTCCGCGCTTGAACCATATAAAGCAGGGGTAGTCTCCAGTCTGGCCATCCATTGTTTGAGTCATCCTCCTACAAAGATGTGTTCAAGACTAGCTAAGCTGATCGAAGCTTACATCACTCTGCATCGTATCAGACACAATCTGATCCCAAAGCCTGAAGAGATAGAGAATGTTAGAATGCTACAAGTAACGGAAGACCTCATAGAAGAACTCTTCAGAGAGGAAATTCAAAAAGACAAAGAAGAATGGACTGAGTAGTATAGACTTCAGAAGCAGCAGAGAGAACAGCAGCAGCAGCAGCAGCAACAACAGCAGCAGGAACCAGACAGAAGATTTGTCGACTGTCGTGTGGACACGAAATAGTTCTCTTTCTCTTTCCGAAGAAGCAGACCCTATCCTGTTGCCAGACGAGGACGCAATCTTAGATGATAAAAGATTGTCATCCCTCGTACACACAAAAACAGCCCTTCTCAGGGCTATCCAATATTTTATGTGAGTAAAGTAAAAAGTGAGTGAGTGTTTTCCTTTAAGTCCACGTGTTTTGGTGATGATAGAGATAATGTAAGTTTTTTGATCGTAAAGGGTGTTTTCCTTCACATCTGCGCTTGTGCTATATATAAAGAAGCACTCGTCAGTCTGGCTACCTATCGTTGGCACATCGACCTAAAGAAGATGAGCAGACTGAACAAACTGAGGGAACTTCAAATGCACCTGGAGAATGCTAGACGTCTCCTGGACGAGCTGGCTATGGAGGTCTTAGAAGAACAGGCAAGAATTGAAGAAGAAAAAGAAAGAAAAAAGAAAGAAGAGGAGGAGAAGAGAAGACCAATCTTGCCTCACCGCATGATGGCTAAAGCCTATCGGATGAAACCTGAGGTGAGGACGACTTCACCACAAGAAGCAGCTCGTCAACCACAGGCACAGCCCCAGCCGTAACAACCACAGCCTCAGCCGCAACAACCACAGCCTCAGCCGCAACAACCACAGCCGCAACAACCACAGCCTCAGCCGCAACAACCACAGCTTCATCCACGGTTGCGGAATGGAGGAAGACATGAAGAGTCTTTCACTATCCCTCAAACGGAAGATTGGGATAATGAAGCCACTCAAGCTTCCTTTGCACTCCCAATCACAAGAGTGAATTAGTAGAACGATTGGAGTAGATGTGTGTGCAGGGCAATACCTGTTAGGTGCCAGAATTAGCCAGGTGCATTTTTTGAGTTTTAAAAAACAGCCCTTCTCAGGGCTAACCCAATGTCTAGAAAAGAGACTGCTCAAATTGCCAATGGGTATGAGAGAGGAGTAGTGTGATTATAAACACTAACTCTTTTTAGATGGTAGATGGTGTGATATTGGATAGTAAATGATATGGTTTGTTTTGGCTGCTTCTCCGTGTGTGTGTGTGTGTGTGTGTGTGTGTGTGTGTGTGTGTGTGTGTGTGTGTGGATAGTAAATGATATGGTTTGTTTTGGCTGCTTCCCCGTGTGTGTGTGGATAGTAAATGGAATGATATTGGAGAATAAATGATATGGTTTATTTTGGCTGCTTCCCCGTGTGTGTGTGTGTGTGTGTGTGGATAGGAAATTGTGTGATATTGGATAGTAAATTATATGGTTGTTTCGGATGCTTCCCCGTGTGTGTGGATAGTAAATGGTGTGATATTGGATAGTAAATGATATGGTTTGTTTTGGCTGCTTCCCCATGTGTGTGTGTGTGGATAGTAAATGGTGTGATACTAAATAGTAAATGAAAGAGTTTGTTTTGGCTGCTTCCCCGTGAGTGTGTGGATGGTAGATAATGTGATTTTGGATAGTAAATGATATGGTTTGTTTTGGCTGCTTCCCGTGTGTGTGGATAGTAAATGGTGTGATATTGGATAGTAAATGATATGGTTTGTTTTGGCTGCTTCCCCATGTGTGTGTGTGGATAGTAAATGGTGTGATACTGGATAGTAAATGAAAGAGTTTGTTTTGGCTGCTTCCCCGTGTGTGTGGATAGTAAATGGTGTGATATTGGATAGTAAATGATATGGTTTGTTTTGGCTGCTTCCCGTGTGTGTGGATAGTAAATGGTGTGATATTGGATAGTAAATGATATGTTTTTTTGGCTGCTTCCCCGTGTGTGTGGATAGTAAATGGTGTGATATTGGATAATAAATGATTATGGTTTGTTTTGGCTGCTTCCCCGTGTGTGTGTGTGTGTGTGTGTGTGTGTGTGTGTGTGTGTGTGCTTTAAACACACATAAACCGCCTCTGACTTTCTTATATACAAACAAACAGAAATCAACACTAGGACGGTAATAAATGAGGCAAAATAGGACTCATGGAGAAGATACTGCACAACGCTCAATCATAAAACAAATACTAAAGAAATTTGGAATAAAATAAAAGCCATAAACGGCAAAACACCCACAACAGCGCCGAAAATCCAGGGAACAAAAAACAACATGGAAGTAGCAGAGAAGTTAGCCCAACACTTCGCTAACTCCAGCAGCGATAACAATCGCAAACACGAGTTCTTACAGCAAAAATCAAAATTAGAAAAAGAATTTCCCCACATTTTCAAAGATCGAGACAACAGAGATTCGCCACTGAATGACCCTTTTAAACTGAAAGAATGGAGACATGCCCTCAGCAAAAAAAGTACATCACCAGGAGAGGATAACCTAGGATATGAAATATACAAACAATTCCCACCCAATATGCAGAGCATTACCTTAGACTTAATAAATCTGATATGGAGAACAGGTCGCATCCCCACACTATGGGCGAGCCATAATCATAGCCATCCCAAAACCAGGCAAAGACCCTACTAATGTAACCTCCTGCAGACCTATTTCACTAACAAATACAATCTGTAAGGTAATGCAAACAATGGTCAACAATGATTTAAACACCACCTAGAACAAAATCAACAACTGGCTGAAACCCAAAGTGGATTTAGGAATAAACGATCTACACCTGATCAATTCATCCGTCTGGAAGCCAACATCAAATTACCATTTAATGCCGAAAGGAAAAGAGATATACACCTAATAGCAATATTTCTAGACCTAGAGAAAGCCTTCGACGACCTAGTCTGGACCAATGGCCTCATCTCTCAACTCAACCGATTTGGCATAACAGGAAGAATGCACCGCTGGATAGCAAACTTCCTTACGGGAAGAACCTTTAAAACCAGAGTAAGAGAGGCCTTGTACCAAACATATACACTGGATAATGGAACCCCCAAAGGAAGTGTGATTAGCCCAACCCTATTCAATCAAATAGTCAACAATCTAACCAACTATCTCAAAAATTGCCCAGTTGATCTGTCACAATTTGCAGATGACAGTAGTATCTGGAAAGCAGGAAACCCCAATAGTCAAAAGAACATCACTCAAATTCAGAAAGGACTAGACATCATCGGCACATGGGCCAACAACTGGTGTTCCAGAATATCCTAAATAAAAACAGTTGCCATGCTCTTCTCCCCAACTAACAAACGACCTAAATACCCTAAACTATATATACAGAATCAGCCCATCCAATTCCAAAACGAAACCCACTTCCTGGGAATGCTACTAAATGAAACAATCAACTGGAAACCACACATACAATAAACTATTCAAAAATGTCAAAAAGATCTAAACATACTTAAAAACATCAAAGGTAGTACATGGGGAGCTGATCAGCAAACTATGCTAATGAACTACAAATCTTTAATCCGAGCTAAGATAGACTATGGCTGCCCGATCTATTCCTCAGCCATCAAGGAAACACTTAGACAACTAGACAGCATCCAATATAGAGCACTTAGACTCTGCACCGGTGCATTACCGAATACCTCCCTGAAAGAACTACAAATCCTCGCATGTGAACCACCATTATAACTGAGAAGAGACGAACGCCTGTAGAATCTCAATACATAAGGAGATCAATCCCACCAGAAAAATAATAAGTAAATGTCAAACCACCTTTAGTTCAAGACTGGTACTACATCCTCCAGCAGCTAATAAAATACACACACACTGCAAAGAACTCAATCAAATAGAACTCCAAGCAGAATAACTTCTTATCAAGGAACACACACCTTGAAGAAATAACCAACCTAACATCAACCTAACAGCACTCCAACTGGTACATAAGCGCGACAACCACAATATCACATTAACACAAGTACAAAACCTCGTCAACAACAACTATGATGGATATGTAAAAATCTATACTGACGGCTCAAAATCTAAAGAACTACATAGAACGGCTGCAGCGGTAGTGATCCCAGAATATCAGACAACATTTACGACAAGACTTTCGGATGACTGTTCCATATATACCGCTGAATTCTGGGCTATCAACCGAGCCCTAAAATGGATAGTAACACAAAATCAAAAACAGTACGTCATCATAATAGATTCAGTGTACTTGAAAGTATTGAGACAGGTAATTCCAAAAGTAGACAAAACCTGCTAGAGGACACGATGCTGACCATCAGGGAAGCAGATAAATCACACCAAACCATACACTTCTTGTGGGTGCCATCTCACATCAATTTGCCTGGAAATGAAAAAGCAGACCAAGCAGCAAAAAACAGTCTAATGAAAGACCAAATTGAACCCGTACAGTACAACACTCAGGAACTATATAGTCAAGTCAGGGACAGAATTAATAATAAATGGCAACAACAATGGGAAATCTCCACAAAGGGTAGACATCTATACCAACTACAAAAAGAGGTCACTAGAACCCAACGTTTACCAAAAAATTGATATTAAAATCATCAACAGAATCAGAACAGGTAAAACACTACTAAATGGCAGCTTTATGAAACATATAAGTACTGGACCCACGCCGAATAAATGTCCACACTGTCCAGAAACTGAAACATTGGAACATATATTCAACATGTCACAAATACCATCGACAACGTACCATCCTCCAACTACAACAAAGAAAACTTGACTCAGTTACATCATTCCCCCAAATTCTAGATAAAAGGTATAACAAAAACGTAAATACTCCATATATAAATATACTTAATTACCTAAAATCAATAGACATAAAACACAAAATATAAATATCAAAACCATCAAATAAATAAATAAACATAAACATAGCCATAGAGTTAATATTTATCAGTCAAGGGACCAGAGCAGATAATAACACCGCTAGCTCAAAAGCAGACCCACGTAACAATGCCTTAAATAAACAGACCAAAAATAAATATCATAACTACCAAATAAATAAATAAATAACGAGGCCATATCGGTTAAAGGGGCCAGAGCGGATAGTAATACCGCTAGCTTAAAAAAGCAGAACCACTTAACATTACCCTAAAATAAATATATAAAATAAAAGAGAAACGGGGAAAGGAAGGGAGAGGGGGGATAATATAAACATTGTAATGCGAGGAAAAAAGGTAGAAAGGGGAGAAAGGGAAGAAGGAGAAGGGGGTGAAGAGAACATTACACTAAGTAGTGGCACAATGTAGGTACAGTAAAACCAGTCAACCGACAAGTGGCAAAATAAATACAAGTGTGATGAGAACACTGGGATCAAATAGTGATAGCTCAAGGAACATAACACCAACCAACCGACAAAAAAAAGTATAAAAAAGGGAAAAGAAAGAGGGAAGAAGGAAAAAGAAAGAAAGAGGGAAGAATGGAGTAGGAAGAAAGTGGGTAAGACAAAAGGGAAAAGAAGAGAAAAAGAAGAAGGAAGAAATGAAATAACACCAAACACACTCCACTCCAACTCTAATTTTTTTCCCAGGGTTCTCATTTGGTACGAAAACCCTTTTCGAACAATCTCTTTCTCGAAATCTAACTTGATCAATTTTGACCACCGCTCAAAATTAACAAGCTAAAATACCTAACAGTGACTACACTCATTTATGTCGCTAAGACATTTTAGCAATTAAATTTGTTAAAGGACCTACAACATGTACACTATGTACTACAAATATTTATTGATAGGAATGATAAAAATTCTATGACTATATGGATTTGACATAATTGCACAGGTGGCTTACACATTATTGGTATTTTTCTGTCCATAGTAAAACTGGGCTAGATTAGAAATAAGTGCGACCAAGGCGTTTCAAGCGTAAACAATGGCAACATCCAGAAAGGTGAAGAAACAGAAATAGGCTAACCTGATTGTCGACGAAAACATGGCTGATCCATTGGACTTTATCTACTTTTACGTAACACGGGTTCTGATTAGATGTTGGAAATCTTGATTTCATGCTCGGCGTATTCTCACACTAATGTAAAGTACAACTAAACTATTTGGCAATTAACTAATTACACAGATACTTAATACTTCATTTTAGAAGTAATAAGATATCAAACCAATTGGATTCTATCTTTAACTAGAGTGAAACAATTTGACAAACTAGCTTTCCTAAACCGGGTGCCTTCCTGCTTTGTCGTGACCCGACATGTTACTCTAAGGCGAGACTGCCATTTAACGCGGGTGCCGGGGAGACTGCGACAACACAGCCTAGTGTAGTCAAAGTTACCTTTGGTCCCGACCAATTAAATAGCCCGACCCTCGGGCATTAACTGGTCGCTAAAGCACATTTTTGCGCATGCGACCTAAATTCATATATAAAAAAAATTAGAACCATTCACTCTAAGGCGAGACTGCGATTTAACGCGGGTACCGATGAGACTGCGACAACACAGCCTAGTGTAGTCAAATTTACCTTTGGTCTCGACCAATTAAATAGCCAGACCCTCGGGCATTAACTGGTCGCGAAAGCACATAGTTGCGCATGCGACCTTAATTCATATTAAATAAAAATTAGAACCATTCCACAGAATAACATAAAAGATGGTGACAGCATCAACATTATTCAACAATTTAAGACACAGCTATTTCTGTATTTTAGACGGGGAATATGTAGTGGAAAAACTACATAATGAATGGAAGTTTACGAACAGCTTGGACTTTGCAAAAAGACTGAAAATAGCCAGGGAGCTCTTAGAAGGAATGCTAGAAGAAGAAGCCGAAAAGTTACGAGGCTGCATTAACCCACCCTATGTTTAAGTGGGGACATTGAAGCAAATGGTAGATATTGTCGAAAACGTAAAGAGCTTTTGGGATAATATCTTGACAGAGTGCCCCCATGTTCAAAATGGTTTGGACCAATTCAAGAAAGCTGAAGAACTGATGAGAAAAAAGCTATTAGAAAAAGTGAAGAAGATAAAAGATAACTGGAGTAAGGAGAGAAAGGAAAAAAAGGACAATCAAAAAAAGAGGAATTTGAAAGATTAAATAACAATTGGATAAAGATACAAGAGAAGTTTAGAGCTATGGGACTGGATTGACTGGATTCCCGAGGACGTAAAGAAGAAAACGGGAATCATTTGTAAAATCAAAAAGGTGGTGGAACAACAGTAGAAAATAAAAGAAGAAGTACCCAAAGGCCCTTTTCAGGGCCACTCATAAGCCTCGAAAAGATATTAGCTTTCTTTGCCTCTATTTTCCCCTTGTTGCTAGAAAGTCCCATATACAAATACAAACAATATTTCCCATGTTCAATTTCCCTTGTCCCTCTACAGACCCACCATATTCAATTTCCCTCTGCCCCATACAGTCCCAAATAATATTCCCATGTTCAATTTCCCTTTGCCCCATATCGTCCCACGACCTTTTGACCCATATCGTCCCAAGCTGTTTTTGACTGAATTTTCCATAAGCCCCATAAATATGTGCCCCATATCGTCCCAAGCATTTTTTGACGTGGTTATCCATATGCCCCAAATCGTCCCATATTACTACTTTCATTTCTACAAAGGTGATATGGTTATATGATAAAAGAGACGATTGTTCGTTAAATTCACTTGGGCAAAATAATGTTCTTTGATATGAAATATTTGATAAAAATTCACAGGTCTACTTAAAGGTGTCGGAAGTAAAACTACCACGCATAATAATGGTTATTATTCGTGGTAAAGACACTCTGCATACACATCGAAATTAGAAAACTCATAGGACAAAAAAACAAACGACTTTGCAGTCAAGCTAAACGCACGCAAAGTACAAAAGAAACCTGGTTGTTACATCGTCACAAAAGAAAATATAATTATTATTGAAATTCGTAAATCGAAATATTTCCATAATCAGCAAGCAGTTAGCAGACAAAATTAAACAATTGTTCAGGTAATTCTAAAGAGTGGTAGAAATGTTTTAAATAAAACCAGATAAATTTTAAAAAGCCGTTTGCAATTTATTGATTATAAAGGAGTTATGGTGACGTTTGACTGAGCAAAAGCTAAAAATATTTAACGACACCCCCCCCCCCACACACACACAGTATACAAACCTATAATATGACACAATGTCAAATTGCCAACAGGTGTGGGACAAAATGCTGCTAGGACAGAGAGAATGACACGAGTCCCCTTATCTAGTCTAAGTATTTTAACTTTGTCAACCGTATAATCTAAACTGGAATATTTTGTAAACGGTAAAGGGAAAAATAAGAATATATATCATATTTTTAATTTCATTATTGAATATTTCGTTCATCTAATAAAAATATGCCTTAGCTTGTCAGTACTTACACTCGTCTCTAATTTTTGACGATGCTTTGCGGAAAAATAAAGGCGTGCGCGGAAAAACATGATGCAGAATTTTAGTGAGCGGCATTTGTGAAAGTCGTAAATTTACAAATGTTTAAAACTCTATTACACAGCAGTCTTCGATATGATAGATTTTAGACATTTCGCACAGGCATATGCATTGTTCAATTATGTTAATAAAAATATTGTTCTACTTTATATTAATGATGTCGGTAAAGTGCTACACATATTTGATTTGATTATAAAAACTACAAATAAAATAAATGTAGTTCGAAATTTAGAGCAAAACAGTTACTTTATTCATTTATTGCCGAATTTTCGCGTCTGTCTTTGTGTGTGGTCCAATGCTTGTAAACCGCATCTAGATCAATAGTGCTTCCTGATGAAAGATAGAATTTTATGCGCATCAAATTATCCAAATGATTTACTTGTAGCCTGTTTCTAGATTTTGTTTTAATTGAGTTCATTAGGCTAAAACCGCGTTCGCAGTCTGCACTTGATGCTTGAAATGTCCCACAAATGTCCAGCAGAATCGACAGCTCTTTCAATCTTCAATTCTTCATGACACAGCTTACGACGTCAGTGAAAGTCTGAATTGATCCAGTCTTCACTCTCTCTGCAATCAAAAATTTGAAGTCATCATACTGTTCACCGATCTTGGAGATTACACTCTCTTGACAGTTTGGTATAATTCTTGAAAACCCTCTTATCAGTTTGTTCAAACTGTCTTTGCCAAATTCAAAACTTGAATTCTTTGCAATGATGCAGTGGTCAAATGCTTGCCAATCCATTAATTCATCATCCGGAAATCTCTTCTCAAGGTGATTACATAATAGTTCAACAAATCTAAGAATTGCGGCCTTGTCGACGTCACGGTCAATTGAATTAAGAACTTCTTTCACTGAATCACTCCAATGAACTGTTTCTCCAAGAAACTGCAATCTTATTTTACATATTTTGGCCTTTACAAACTGAAACGCTTCAATAGTTGTCAGAATACTTCTTTGAAAATATTTGCTTATTGATGCCAGTTCTCCCAAAACATCGTTAAGTGCTGTCAAAGTAAGTCGAAACTGCGGATTTAGAAGTCTCTTCAGACAGAACTTATTGATTGGATCATTGCTCATGTTTACTTGTTCAATGCAATAGTCAATCAAAACGTTGTAGTTTCGCACAAAAGCGGCAACTGCTAAATGCCTAGACAACCACCTTACCTCATGCAAAGGCCGAAATGCCACGGAATCACTTTCTGCGGCATTGGCCAATTCCTGGAATTTCTCATTTTTAACTGATGACCTGCTGAACATTGTATAAACTGTCCGAAGTAATGTTTCAATATCGTGCACTAATGAAACTTGCTTCCAAGCATCTTCAATAGCTAAGTCTTCGCGATGAGCAACACAGTGTTGTTCACACAAACGATGTATCTCACGTCTCAGAATTGCAGCGACACCATTATTTTTCCCTAGCATGACAGATGCGCCGTCTGATATAAACATCACCATCTTCTGCTGATCAAGTTGATTTTCACAATAGAATTGTTTTATTGCTGTCACAATAGAGACGCTGTCGCATGAGGACAACTTCGCGATGCCACCGAATATTGTTTTGGAAACAATTTCTGTTTCAGGCCGATACTTGAAATATACAATCAGCATTTTCTGAACTGAAATATCGGTACTTTCATTTATTATCAACGTGTGGAATGCCGACTTACGCAATTCAGTCATAAGCTGAGTTTTTAAGACGATGCTTATGCACTCAACAAATTCGAACGCATAATTTTTGCTGCGCCAACTTTGTGGAATTTTAACGTATTTTGCAACATGCTCATGGATATCTTGTACAGAAAACATGGATGCATTCAGTTTAATAGCAAGAATAACGTTATCAATCACCACTTTTACCAAATCTGAAGTTGACCGCTTTCTCTCTTCCATCTCTACTCTGATGCTACGATCTGCCGTAGTCTCCTGTAGCATACGCAAAATTCCACCACTCTTCTGATTCCGTAGCTTTTTAACTGATTCAGTGTGCACTTTTTTTACTAAGATGCCGCTTTAAGTAATCAAGTTTCCATTCATCCCATTTTTTTCCCGTGCTGAACTCTCCTGCAGCATTTGCAGTTGAGCAAATAGTGCAAACAACAGCGCCATCATCATTGCATGTGAAAATATCTCTTAAAAAAAGTTTTACCTTTTGCTTGTTAGACGATAACAACACATCCGCTTCGATCAGTTCTGAGAGCCACTCTTCCTTGAATCTTGAACAAGTTTTCTTTTTCAACGAATATTGACATCCTTCTGCTTTTCTTTTGGACATTATGTGCGTGGGTAATTTATTATTTAATATGAAAGCATACTACAACTTCTTGCTTTATCGCTCGCCCACATAACTTCCGCCGGCTGCAGCAGGTATTTTTCCCTCTCACATATTTGCTGCGCGGCAACTTAAAACTGCTGCGCGGCAACTGAGTAAGAGCTGCGCGGCTGTGCGGCCGCGCAGCTTAGAGGGAACATAGGTACGGACAAAAACCCTGTATAACAGAATCCGTTTGACAGAGATAGAACAAAAGCATACCCCCACCCCACCCCCAGTTTAAATGTCTTTAAATAAATGAATGCATTGTGGTTTCCATTGTAATAATTATTTTGTTATGGATAACATTAAGTATAATTATTATATGTTTGATTAATGTTAAAAAAAATTATATTTGATATATTGGTTAAAATAAGAATCTGTTTTTACATGCGTAATATTTTTATTCCTATAATTCTACACTTAACGCATGGATAGAAAGTTAACTGTTTTCAGTTGCTGTTATCCAATCTGAAATTGGTAATTTTATTTAAGACAAATGCCCAATGAAAGCAACAAAAGGTATTGTGTCGGTGTACTTTTGTTCCAGTAATGCATGTCAATAGTAAACTAGTATTATGTAATATACTTTTATTCTTTTACCTATATACACCTACATGAAACCATATGGCCATGCATCAACTATATGCGCTTTTAAACTTATTTTGTATTATTCACGTGTGAGATACATAGATGAGTTCAATAAATGTATTATTTTATTTGATATTTATGAAAATATACATGCATTGTATCAAAAGAAAAAAATAGTTTAATTAAATTGTTTTGTAAGGGGTCGTCCATTTAGAACGTACGCATAGAGGGGGAGGGGGGGTAACCCAAATGCGTACGCTTGCTTGCGTATGGGGGGGGGGGTCTACTGACAATGTACGTACGCATAAGAAACGGGGTGGGGGGGTAAATGCTCCATCGTTTCAGCTTTTAAACTAGTAGGTATACTATATTGGAAATTTCTATGTTAATCATGCGCACATGTCCTGTGTGCGGCGTGTATCACTCGTCGCAGGCCAGTGTAAGACGACACCAAAGCGTTCACACTACTGAGTCTACCGACACTGAGAACTTGAATCAAAACCTGGATGATGACGTCAGCGAGGCTGTGGATATTGAGACAGCTGCCCAGCATAGTGCAGCTAATGCTGATGTGATTCAGCCTTACGTTAAGCTTGTTGCTGAAATTCCTGTTATACGTAACCTGTTGGACTGGGTTCAGTCGGCGTTTGTCTGACCTTTAGCAGACACTGGCGAACTTTTTAAAGGTTTAATAACATGCAACTTATTTCTTTTATATATACAGCAGCTGAGGACTGTCTGTTTTACTCCGTTCCATTGAACATTTGAATATTATTAATCCTGTGTCATTTCTGCGTGGATGAAATATTGAAAGTTCTATACGAGGGGTGAGGGGGGTAGTCATACGTACGTACGCATGGGGGGGGGGGGTAAAAAGTATGCATGCGTACAAGGGGGGGAGGGGTCAAGTTTTGTCTTATTTTTGCGTACGTACTAAATGGACGACCCCTTATGATTAACCAAAAGATAAATTAAAAGTGTAGAAGAGATACCTCATAGTAAATATGATTTCAATGAATAACCACACACACACACACACACACACACACACACACACACACATACATACATACATACATACATACATACATACATACATACATACATACATACATACATACATACATACACCTCAATCAAATACATCAACAGTTTTATATAAATGAACAATGAAAATGCATAATATTGTAAATGTCAAATCTTTAATGGTTGTCGCCCTTTGGGACTGATGTACTATCCAGTTTAAGAGGGATTCTGTCCTACGCCGCTCTGGTACTGATGAACTCACAAACATTTTCGTGGAATTACTAAACATGGAGTTGTGAATTAAATTAGTGATCCTGCCTTTGTCTTGCACGAACACCAGACAGATTTACTTTACATCAGCAAACCGTGTTGTGCATGATATATGTATACAATTGTGTAATTTCATTTGTTGTCTCCAAATTTATCGTTTTGAAGATGCACTAAGGGCCTATACATTGTAAGAATATTATCTAGGTGTATAGATAAATGTCTAGAATGGTATACTTATTTGAAATCGAGGTGCTGATATAATCAATACCCATTATTAATTTCATAGAACATAGATAATCATGCTATATAATATAAAGTGTTTGAGAGAGTTGCTTGTTCGTTATATTGTGTATTTAATCTAGTTTCCGTTATTAAACTCTCAACACAAGTCTATGCAATCGTGCACACACTATGAAAAGCATCTGTCTTACTGTGAAGGCGCATTTGTTCTCTTTCATGCAAATTTGAATAAATTCATTGATTGTCTTCATTGCATGAAAATGACAAAATATTTCATTAGAATTTATATCTTAATTTACATTTTGCCTAATCCTTGACAATGTATAGATTTGTTAGAGACTATCAATTAATTGGTGCCATTATTGTATTAAACATTTACATACATATTTCCTTGATCGATCGAGATAACTTTAGATTGAGTTACATGTTGTAATGGAATATGAAAAACGTTCATGACAATTAGAAAGATTTTTAAAAATGTAAATTAGCAATGTTATATGACGTAATTAGATAGGTCAATAAAATAAGAACAACCGAACAATCAGATCTAAAAAAGACTTAGAGACATTATTTTTTGCCTACTTGTTCTAACCCAATAAGTGATTTGGAAAAGAATGCTTTGAGATGGGCAATGCCCATATATATATATATATATATATATATATATATATATATATATATATATATATATATATATATATATATATATATAAAACTTTAAAACAAACGCCAATCGACTGGTAAATTTGCTATCTTAAACTGAATTATGAAGTCGTAGGGTTTTGTTGATGGGGAAGGTTGGCAAGAGGTTTTTAAAGAAATTAATGTACAATCTAACACGAAAGAATAAAGAGAAGACGGAAAGATGTAAATACTACACATTTGTTACAAGATATTTTAATTCTCAAAAGTGCTTAGGTACAAATGCACCAGCTACAGCTATTTCTGTTTTCATTATCTGAAATTGACTTATGTTTGATGCAGCTGATTGTATCATTTTCCAAAGTCCTTCATCGGTAGTTGGTGTTACGCCATAATAAGCCGTTGAAGTTTGAATAACACTTGACAGATGTATTAGCAAAACACTACAGTTCGATGATATGGAATTATGCGATCATATTTTCAGATCCAATTAGTTGCCCATTAATATATATTCATTCATTCCCGTAACTGTACGGCTCATATAATATCATTACTCAGATGTCAAAGGAGATTAACGCGAGTGAATTATGCTCCATTTAGAAGGATGAATGCTTGCAGTCTTGCGCTTGTATTGGACAATCAATTAAATTCTTTGCTTTTGACGTCAACCATGCCCAAACATGACTGGGTCATGGTGCCACAATATCCTTCACATTCTGATATGCTCATGAACTGGTGAATGAACCTATAATAAGCCAGTAAATCCAACATTATTAGAATATATAGCTGTTAACTGTGGTAGGGTATGGAGGCACCGGTCCAATATAACATCATACAAGGTACAGATTATTATATTTAAGTACCTCCACAACGCCTGGCTCACCGGCGAAATGGCTTCAAGGAGACGTATGATAAGGACCCAAGTTAGCTGCCCACTATGCAGGAAAGCCCACTTTTCTAGGTACCACACAATGCCGCAATGTGATAATACAAAAGAAGAGAGACTAAAACTTAATATGGAAATCTTTAAGATCGACAAATATAACAGATAACAGATACTATTCTTAGACGGAAATTTCAATAAAGACTTAGCAGATTAAAGACTACATTACAAAGACGATGTTTAGATGTGGACACATAATTACGATTAAGAAATAGGGAAAAACTTTTCTTTCTTCTTTTATTTATTTTGTCAAACTTTTAAAAATTTAAATTTAAAAAAGTATTAAAAAAGGTGCTGGGCCATTTCAATTTTTACAAAAATGTATAGCTGAATTTATTGTTAAATTGATTGTACAGAATAGGAAACTTAATTGGGGAAAGTACATTATGAGGACGTCATAGGGGTATATCATATGGCGCTACGCTGAGTGGACAGGCCTGTGGAAGAGTTTGGGAAAACGCCCCATTAAGGAATATGCATTTTTAAAATAGGATAGTTAAGTAATTCAACTTTTGGATGCTAACATCCTAAAAACTCTTTCTCTATGCAGCTTCCGTACTGCACAGAGAACCCAAATTCATGGGAAAATAAACCATTTCGAAAGATTTTCAAGATTAAATAACTAAACTAAAAAAAGACGACCTAACGTGAGACGGGAGAAATACAGCCAAAAATAAAAAATGTACAGACCCCGACTCAAGATCAGTCGGACTCTATGAACATAAATATAGAAAGTAAAGTGAGACACAGTAAAATAAACATATCTAAATAAAACACCTCACTTTACCGAAATTCAAAATTAAATAAAAAATAAAAATATGTGCTACCTTAAAACAATGATGAACGTGATGACCCAGTTAGAGGTAGAAATCACCAAATAAGAGAACTGGTCAAATTCGAGTAAAAAGGCTATCCTAAGAAGAAAACAATATATATATATATATATATATATATATATATATATATATATATATATATATATATATATATATATATATATATATATATATATATATATATATATATATATAGCACACAGACAAATATCATCAACATTATTAGAAAACACAGGATATAGGAGACCACTTGCCATGGTCAAACCAAAATTATTAAGAAAGTGAATCCGAAGGAGGGCAGATAAATCCCACCTCGGTAATAAGACCAGGGAAAAAGAGAATACAAATACCTCTTTCAAATATTTTATATAATCTCGATGGGAAAACTAAATCTAAGGGAACTTCAAGAAATGTTTTAAAACCCCACATAAATTACATATCGTGGGGAGCACATACACACTTTAAATTAAAACGTTTTACCTTTTTAATGAATTGGCGGGGGATCTGTCTGGTGCCCCCACCCCAATAAATCCAACATTATTTGCTCTTTTGCTAACTTCTAAGAATTATACGATCTATTGCAGTATAATCCGTGTTGGACACACACACACACACACACACACACACACACACACACACACACACGATCTCATAGTTGGCAGGTGGCCGTGGTCTCGTATATGAATTGGCTGCACCTGGACCTATGTGGAGAGACTCAGATTCCATTTCGTCAGCTTGATGTGTTGAAAGTGTTATTAGAAAATAAAACCCCAACACGTTTTAATGACATACATAAATAAGATTCTTCCTGCCAAGGCCCTTTCGGTTTGCTGCCTCGAAAAAGGCACTTAGCTCCAATTTCCTTGAAATGGTACAACTAATATTGTTAAAAATGAAAGCAAAATAAAATTTCTTTTGCCGTTATGGCAAGAACGCTAACTACAAAGTTATAGTTGATGTGAAAGTTCCTGTAATTCCTTACCTTAGATTCTGAAAGAAGGAAAAACAAGAATATGAATAAACGAAACTCTATTTGAGAACTAAGTTGAGTAAATTGAATAAATGTTTTTATTTAAATTACGTTAAAATTAATCTCTCTCTCTCTCTCTCTCTCTCTCTCTCTCTCTCTCTCTCTCACACACACACACACACACACACACACACACACACACACACACACACACACACAAACATGCACACAAAAAATTTAACTGGACACAACTGGCACATTTGCAACGTAGCTTTGATGATTTCCTGTTAGAATATTAATTAAATGACAGTACGCTTGTACATGACAACAAATATCAGCATCAATGGTCAGCAAAATATACATCTAGTTACTAAAAAATTATTTAGAATATGTAGTCGTTGTCTCCTTCACATATAAAATATTGAGATCGTTATCCATTTAGATGATGTAAATAATTCATATGATGAACCAGAACTAGTTTAGTATGTTCATGGACTTCATTACAGGATTACTAAAAAGATGAGAAATATACGTTCATTCTCAGCTTTAAAATGAATGCTTTGGTATATTTTGTCCAAATATAAACATAATTTAAAATACATATGAGATGGAGATATATATATGCCATTAATTGCTTAACAGAATTAATACATCATATTTTTATTTATCAAAGAATATTCACCAAAGCAGTATTGGACGTTGAATCTACATGCATGTAGATATGTATTTCATATTTATCAATAACATGACAACAGGACTTGGGAAGAATTATACTATATATATATGTGTGTTATATAAATCTTGTATTTAGACACAACAACAGAATTAAATATTAAGAAATATTCCATTTAAATAATCTGAATCGTGCATTCAGACTGATTGCCATTTTTTTTAACAAGCACTGTTTGGTTTTACCATACAAGTTAGGACTCTCTTTTCTTCAGACTTGTTATAATTCGTTATTTAAACTATATCGAGTTAGTAACTACATTCAATCATTTTAATCTATGTAGACACATACTACATAATTAATATTTCATCAAAACTTGATTCGTCCTGTACTTAAACTAATATACATAATATGAATTTCACTATATTACATGTATACCTTTTAATTATTCAAACTGGTAAGGATTATGAATACTTACCAAATACATCTGCTCATATCAGAATATATACATACATTGATATAAACATGTATTATACCACTATTCAAAACGAAAAATGTTATATAAACAATACCTTTATAGATTTGTGTTATTAAGACGGCCAAACTACATGGACAGAACTCGAATTTATTTGCACCTGTTCGCAAATGATGCAATAATTCAACATATTTATGCATACAGTCGAAGACGGTAGTGTTACAAACCTGGATAGTCGTGATTAAGAGAGGTAAAGTATTACTCTGGATATGGCGCCAATGCTTCAAAATATGACCATTGTGCCATGAAAATAGAATAAGTAAACCATCAGCAGCTGTCCAATACAAACTTTCGAGGCACCCTAGGGCTGCGAAAAGCATATCATTGGAACAAGTATGCAATCAAGTTTTGTTTGAATCCAAAAGAAAAAATAAATAAAATAAATTCAAAGCTATTAAAACATGTAATGTAAAGTTAGTACATATAAGAAGAAAAAATATAGTACAAGTTTGTTGTTTCTTACAACTAATAAGAAAAATAAAGCTATTTTCAACATAACATTTTTTAAATACCAATTATTGATTTAAAACTGTCATTTACATGTATAATTATAATTATCTATGAATGTAATGAGGATACGTAGCTGTCAAGATAAGGTGTTAACAATTAATTCCACTTTTTACTATTCAAGTTATCGATGTAATAATGAAATTGTTTAAATCTTCATTTTTCAAGATTTACGTGAAATCCTGACCATTAGTTACAATCTCAGATGCACAAAGACAATCTTATTTCGGGCAATAACATGGTGCCATGGTCATAACATATTTAAACATTACTTAACAACTGTGTAATTTCTGGAAATAGTTGCATTAAAGTTAAATAAATGCCATTTTTTAGGCCGAAGCACGCGTTTGTTACAATACAAACTCATCGCTAAATTAGTGCAGTAATATGTATCAGACCTGAATTATTTTCCCTTTATTTGTTAAATACTCTCTCTCTCTCTCTCTCTCTCTCTCTCTCTCTCTCTCTCTCTCTCTCTCTCTCTCTCTCTCACACACACACACATTTAACATCTTTGGTATTTGTTTGAAGTCAGCTATTGCATGCCATCCGGTTTGGCCGAGTGTGAGTTACGTACATACAATTCGAGAGAACTTTATAATAATAATAATAATAATAATAATAATAATAATAATAATAATAATAATAATAATAATAATAATAATAATAATAATAATAATAATAATGATAATAATAATAATAATAATAATAATAATGATAATAATAATAATAATAATGATAATAATAATAATAATAATAATAATAATAATAATAATAATAATAATAATATACAGATGCACCGCTACTGTGGCCTAGTGGTTAGAACGTCCGCCGCAGAAGAGAGAGGTCGTGGGTTCGATCCCCGTCAGGGTCATACCAAAGACCTAAAAAAAATGGCACTAACAGCTGCATCACTTGGCGCTCAGCATTAAGAAGTTAGTGTTAGGATTGGTTGGCCTGGTGTCAGGATAATGCGACTGGGTGGAACATCATGCTACATATCTATGCCATGATGCCCCAGTGCTAGACATCATTATAAACTGCCTCACTACAGATATCGTAGCGATATTACTGATTTTTTTTTAAAGCTACGTTAAAAATCCTAATCACATACACACGTAAAATACAGTATTTGCCGTGTATAGTTGGCGATCGACATTTTGCATGCCAGCTCGATGTCTTGACGCCCATTAACAGAGTGCATACTTATGCTTCGCACGTGCACTGCTTTGATTCTGGCCAGAAGAATAATTATCATAAGAAATCGTACTGACAGACAACTTTTAAACGATCCCCATATCGAAAAGAGTTTTAGCAGACATAAATTTTGATCATTAGTCAATCAATCTCTTTCAGACATCCAATCCAATCCAAATCAATTTAAGTCGTGTGCGCCCATTTGGGCATTTACGACTATTTAAAGCCCCTTTTGAGGCTAATTATTTTTTTCGAGGGGAAGGAATCGTACCTCATCCCCCACGCATTAATGCACTCATTCGAGTGCTGTTTACTTATTCGATAATCTGAATAACATATAAAACAATCTACTGATATACGCAAATAAATAAGTAAATGTGTTGGGTTTGCTTTAATTTGCATAATTCTGGTTCCACAACACTTTTGGTTAATAACGTAACATATTACAGGTATCAAAGACCACCGCAAGTTGTGATACCATAGTGGGCATGCGCACTGAGTGGACAGAATAGTGACAGTTGAAGCCTGTAACCTAGTTTTCGAAGAGACCTATACGGCAGCTCGAAATCTGGTGACACACTAATTTGCGACACATTTCATTCTGCATTATTATTAACATCAAATTGTCCTTGTTGAGATACGCGTTGAATATAATGGATTTTTTTAAAACGCAAAATAGTACATGTCTGAGGGCAGTATGTATGTATGTATGTATGTATGTATGTATGTATGTATGTATGGAAAAAATACCAACGGGTGCTACTAAATACAAGTCTCATTTGTCTACAGTCTTTTCTTTAAATAACAAAATATCACCTACTCGAAATTGTAATTTTTTTTATATATAAAGACTTAATTTAATAAGAGGATGACGTACTGTCAAACAAATAAAAACAATGAAGAACATGCAAAAGAAAAATTTTCTTGTAGAACATGTTTGACTGTTGAAATGAAACCAAATTAAAATGAAGCTTAGATTCTTACATAATCGAAAATGGAGCTATCATGTGCAACTATTTATAACGTAATGAAACAGTTTTATTTATGTCTCGTAGAATCCAATCATTACAATAAAGAATGTGCATTTTGGTTCACAGGTAACTAGTCTCTTTTTCTCGCTTTTTTAAACCCAGTTTCTTCATCAAGGCCTCAGCCTGGGTCATAAATAGGTCCTTTGTAACAGCTGTTTGTTAAACCCAAAAAAAACCCCAACAAATTGCTGATTTTAATGAAAGTTTATATTACTTATCATTAACAGAGAATTTACTTTTCATTTGCAACCAAATAACTACTGCTGATAAATTAGTTGAAAACCCATTTAACAGTGTTACTGTGTTATTCGTCAATAGAAAGAAATTATGTGTGCAACCGAAATACATATGTGCGGGCGGAGATCAATTATAGTATATGTAGTAAGTTCAGGAAGCTATATAATAAGAATTGGTTGTGATCAATATTGTAATCTAATAAACTCTTGATAAATTCATTAAGCTTTACACTACCAAAAACTATATGTACAGTAAATTGATCAGCAATTTCCACATCAAGATGTCATGATAATAAGTCATTATGGATGTTTTAGAACTGTATATTTGACATCCCAACAGAAGGTGTTATTTTGATTCAACATCCCCAGATGTCCAGTATTCACTGCTGGGAAGATGAATTTCAAAAGAAATCTGTACTAGAGTACTTCATCTGGTTTTCTGTTGGGTATTCTAGGTTTGAAGTACCCATACACAAACGTAACAATATAAAGGAATTACATGTCTATCCTGTTTTCGATATTCGTCAAAGTATTCAATAGATGTGTTACTTTTTATTTTTACTGGTGAAGTGCTCCACGTTTGAAATGTAGAAATTAGACAGGATTGTTGATACAAGGCTGTTCTTCTCAAATTGCGCCTAATATTATTTGATGCGTGACTGATGTAGGAATAAGTGTTAAACATCTCTTTTATTTAGTTTTTGTTTACGACCAAAGCTTGTTGTTTTTGAGTGTAAGTTAATCAAAGCATTAACTTAATCTGTAAATTACTGGATATTCGTGTTTGTCAGTTTTGCTGTATGTTCAGAATGGACATAACTACATGTATATCTATGTCAATGTTTCTCCCTTCTTTCTTCTGGTACGTTATTGTTTGTCAAGTTGTCTGTACGAAGTATAAACTTTTTATGTTTGATTATATTGTTTCTTCTTTTAAAGACTGGTCATGTGAACATTTGTTTTAAATAAATTGCGAAATTGTAAATTTTAATAAGAAATTAAGGAATAAGAAAGATTTAGAGATTTTCTTTGGTAAATATATCGATCAATTAAAATCTTAGTAAATGCCTACTTGTGGCAGCATTGTGAAGAAATAATTATCAGTTAAATAAATCTTGCTATTATTGTATCGTGTACTTTACTTAAAAATATAAATAACATCAAGAAACATTTAACATCCTAAATGTCATGAACTCTACTCCGAGGTGTAAACAATTAATCAATGGTTACAATGATGTCGCGAGCACTTCAGTTGAGAGTCTAATTAAGTGCTTACTCAGTGTCATTGCTGGATTTATTTTGAATACTGGTGAGAATTGAATTGTTTCGATACGGTAATTATCTACATCCGATTCTAGCATGTCAAAGGTGCCAACGTTAATGTAATATACAGGTTTATAGTCAGCCTAACAAAACCATCCTGTAAAATAAACCAATTTTTCAGTCTGAAATACTTTACTAATGCAAGACAGGGTGAACATACAGTAGTTTTTATTTCAACTGCTAACTCGAGGAAAGTTACTGAACAACGGGTAAGTAATATCCTTTCTTCATTTTTATGGAAAAAAGAGTTAAAAAAATTATCTTGAATAAAAGCACCTTTCACTCGAACATTCTATATTAGCCATAATAATAAATACATACATAATTAAATTTTATATCGACACCGGTAACTAAAGGTGCCAATCTAACTTCCACCATATCAGCCATTTTTAATGCATTTTTCTTACTGCTCCTCCGGAATGGATGTCCACATTAACATATAGTTTTCACTAAAAGACTTTTTATAATAAATGGGTTTAAGTAAAAGAAAGGTGCCAATCTGACATCCAATATTTCCATCATGCCAAATATTTCGATAATCGTTTTACCGCTCTGTGTAAAGGAGTGGCCACATTGACATGGGGGTTTCAATAACAGTCAAGTAAATTTTATTGAATAAAAGCAGGACTCAGAATCAATTGCATCATAATTGATTATTATATGTATGATACTTGTGAGGTTGTGTAGATCCATTTATTAAATGTTCCACAAGATATTTTCCTGGGAAATCAATTAAAAATTACATTTCTCAATTAACTAATGAACTTACACTCGTGCTTTAGCGCCAGTGGTCATGGACCAAACGCGCTTATTGAATGTTCTTTATTCGTCGTCAGTCTATATGTTAGTACATACTGTTATCGGGGTCGTATTAAACACCGCGAAGTTTATATTTATATTTGGTTCTAGGTGCTTTGACCACAGGTGGTTTGACCATAGGTGGTTTGTCCACAGCGGGGGTTTGACCACCGGGGTTTTGTCCATAGGTGGTTTGTCCACATGTGGTTTTTATTATAATAATAAACTGTTATTTAGAGTTTAAAATTATGGTCAAATTAATGAAATTTTATGTGACAAGTTTCCTTTGAGTTGCCAATAAGTGAATGCTAATTAGTAATTAACATGTAAAAAATACAAGTCAATAACAGCTTGTTTTCGGTTCACATAAAGGCTGGTGCCAGGCCTACTCGATTTATTATTAAACAGGAAATGAACACAAATTAGGCAACAAGTCCAACGTTTCACAAATTAAGGCTTTAGATCTACTAGAAAATTACACTCAGTCCTACAAAATACATACCGCATATAAATGATAAAATCAAATCAAAACATTAATGTCATGCAAATATTATAGTTAATGGAATAACAGTTGTATGGTTAACTAAATGACAGATGTGCAATAGCACGCAAATATAATTCCTTGATAACGTTAAGATATACATTACACAACTTATAATTTTTCAACTATACAAATTTCAGTGAATTAAATGCCGCAACTTATAATCCCTGAAGATATGCTTTACGCAACTTTTAATCCATCACTTTAATCCCCAAATATACTTACATCTAATGCTCCAACAACTACTCATAGTCTTTTCATATTATGGTCAAACCCCCTGTGGTCAAACCACCTATGGTCAAACCCCCGCTGTGGACAAACCACCTATGGTCAAACCACCTATGGTGAAAGCACCTGTGGTCAAACCTCCGCGTACCTTATATTTGTACATATTTACTTTATTTTGACAATATTACAATTAAAATTGTTAGAAAGGGTATTTGAATGTTGGTTGAAAGAAAAATTGGTTCATGCACACCCTCAGTTGTCTGCCGTTGCATAGTTTCTTTTTATGTTCATTTGGTCTGAAATCAAAGTCGAATGTACAGTATCGCCACCACAGCAGCTATGTTATAAATAAATGTTTAAACTAATTGAATCTGTTTTGGACTATTCCTGTGGCCTAGTGGTTAGGAGCTCGCCTCGAATGCAGGAGAATCCAGGGCGAGTCATACCAGACTTTTAAAATGATATTAGCGTTTGCCTCCCCTAGCACTCAGCATTAAGAGGTTAGTGCAAGGACTGGTCGACCTGGCATCAGGATAATGTAACTAGATGGGGCATGATGCTACATGTCTGCGGGATGATGCCGGAGTACTAGACATCACTATAAACTGCCACTGTACCGACATCGTAGCGATACAACTGAAATATTTTTAAAGCTATATCACACACACACACACACACACACACACACACACACACACACCAGGCTGCCGTCTGATTGCATAAGTTGAAGAAATTCCTTTCGTGCTGGAGTCAACTTATTGATATTACGCCTCCAGTCAGCTGGTCTCAAAACTGTAGCATCTATCGGCTGTTGGACATGATAGTGCACTCTTAATCTGTGGTACTATAATGCGTACAGTTGGTGGTGACGCTGCTCTTGCAGCTTTCTCATAAACTTGTCATAAAAATGAATACCTAGTAATTCCATATTTTCATTAGTATTAAGTGGGATGTTTTGAACCAACAACGTTTTGTTTGTTAGTCGTGACACACACACACACACACACACACACACACACACACACACACACACACACACACACACATATATATATATATATATATATATATATATATATATATATATATATATATATATATATATATATATATATATATATATATATATATATATATATATCCTCTATTGCTTCTGTTGCAATGTACAGATTCTAAAGTCAAATTGAATAATGATATATATATATCCTCTATTGCTTCTGTTGCAATGTACAGATTCTAAAGTCAAACTGAATAATGAGTTTGATGACACAATTGAAAATGGTCCTTTTTATTTACAGATTATGATGGCTATAAGAGGCATACATTTCTTTCTCTTATTCCTGATTTTGGACTATATATTCTGCCGTGGTGTTGAAGAGTCAAAACTGTTGGAAGATACAGTGTCTGCAGACAACTTTACGTATTACAGTCTCTCTGTACAAGGACACATTTATATTGAGCTGGAATCTCTGGAAGGGGATGCGGACATATATGTTTCAGACGAGACGCTTGAACCTGATTACGTAAATTATAAACTCAAGTCGGTAACTTGTGGTCTAGATAGTGTAAAAGTGCCAGCTGAATTCAAGCGGCCAGTTGGAATTGGAATTTTTGGTCACCCAATTAATGCACCTAGCAGGTACAAAATGACACTCGAATGGATGGCCAGAACAGATGTAAACAAACAATTTTTGAATCTCGAGACAAAGGCACATTCCAGGAAAATCGCTACACGTGTGCGCAATACAGGCCCATTTCATCGGATGAAAATGTTGATATGGCTAAATATCTTTCTGATACTTGTTATTATGGCTCGTCCAGCTCTAATAATAATGTGTGACATACTTGCAACTTTCTGTATGTTTTTTTGTGTCAGATTTTTAATCTCTGCGTTAAGGCCGAAAACATTACATTATGATGTTGTAGTTCAATCGTTTACCAGTTGAAATGTGATTAAGAATATTTTTTTATTTACTAGAAAAACCGAAATACTCTGAAGAAAAAAAAAACAACGAAATGCACATGTATTTACATGTTCTCTGTATATATTGGTTTCCACAAATAAATTATTATTTGTTTTTGTTTGAATAATAATGTAAATCAAAATAAAATATCTTTTATGTGAATTTGATGCGAATTATTTTACTTTTTCCTAATTATAGCTCGCGTTTGAATGTATTATACTATGATTCGATATGTACAAAGTCTGTCGAATCAAGTAAGACTGAGTGACGTCATTACATGAATTGTGCTAAAAATAGGAAGAAAGCAAATAATTCGTATCAAAGTCACATAAATCATATTTTATTTTTGCTTTGTTATTATTCAAACAAAAACAAAATTAATTTATGTGTGGAAACCGATATATATAGAGAGAACATGTACATACATGTGTATTTCGGCGTATTTCAGTGTTTCTAGTAACCCATATATTTTTGTTTTAAATAAAAGTGGCTCTATATTTAACATGTGTATTTTATAACCTGACATTGTATTTTCCATTGCAATTTATATGACAATAAAATTAAATTGTCAAGATCTTTGTTTGGGTTATTGAATGGAATGAAAGTAACTCCCTTCATGTGATCTTTATTGACATATCTCGAGTCATTACGGCACATACCATAACAACATTTTTACAACCATTATTTAAGCATAAAAAGAAATGTTATCGCTTAAATTTTAAAATACGATGAAAAGAACAAGACAGTTTACTCACGACTGATTCTATGTTTGTCCCAAAACAATATGGCGGACGGCGCAATGCATAGCGGGTAAATGACATCATACGATATTTATAGCTGGCAGAACAACCCTTTTAACTTGATTCCATTTATAGTTTTATGTCTGAAAGGCCAGTTAGAGAAACCTTAATTGCTAGACAGATCTGGGAAACTCATTTTCAGCTACAACCAAGTGGATCGAAGTCATATCGCAGTCTAAAATAAGATTCAGATGTATTTGGTTAAGTCTAGTCGTCTAGTCAGAAATCGACCGAACGTTTTCTGGCATTAAGGGATTTCTCTTTTTCTTTTGAAAAAAGTATACAGATTTGCTATCAAATATGGCCACCATTAATAAAATTGGAATATCATTGAAGGAACGTTTTAAAAACTATTAAGTATAATTTGAATAAATCTGAAAGAAGGTTTTTTTGGAATGAATAGTTATTAATTTTGTACAAAGATGTAATTGTATCCGACATGGCTTCTGTTATAAAAATAGGAAAAGATGCATGAAACGATTAGATTTAACCCTACTCGGGTCTTACCTATTTTTGAGTTTGAAATAATAGGTAATATCTCACTGCCTTCATCAGCAACTACTGCTTCACTGATCAAACATGATGACCAGTTTCGATGCTTATTTGACAGAGAGTTTCGAAGCTTATTTGAGAGAAAGTTTCAACGCTTATTTGATACACAGTTTCTAAGCATATTTAACATCAAGTTTCTAAGCTTATTTGACAGCACGTTTAGAAGCTTAATTTGAGAGACAGTTTTGAAGCTTATTTGACAGCCAGGTTCGAAGCTTATTTGACACACAGTTTCGATATTTTTTTACAACAAATTTTGAAGCTTATTTGACTGACAGTTTTAAAGCTTATTTGACAGCATGTTTCGAAGCTTATTTGACAGCAAGTTTCGAGCTTATTTGACAGTAAGTTTCAAAGCTGATTGGACAGAAATTTGTGAAGGTTATTTGACAGTTTCGAAGCTTATTTGACTAACAGTTTCGAAGCTTTCTTGAGAGATAGTTTTAAAGCTTGTTTGACTGACAGTTTCGAAGCTTATTTGGACAGCAAATTTTGAGCTTATTTGACACTAAATTTCGAAGCTGATTTGACAGATATTTTTTTAAGGTTATTTGACAGTTTCGAAGCTTATTTGACAGCACGTTTCAAAGCTCATTTGCCTGACAGTATCGAAGCTTATATGCCAGCAAGTTTCGAAGATTTGTGACAGCAAGTTTCGAAGCTTATTGGACTTACAGTTTCGAAGCCTTTTTGAGAGACAGTTTCGAAGCTCATTTGACAGCAAGTTACCAAGATTATTTGACTGACAGTTCGAAGCTTATTTGACAGATAGGTTCGAGGCTTATTTGAGAGACAGTTTCAAAGTTTATTTGACTGACTGACAGTTTCGAAGCTTATTTGAATGACAGTTTCAAAGCTTATTTGACAGCAAATTCCGAAGCGTATTTGACATACAGTTTCGAAGCTTTCTTGACAGACAGTTTCGAGCTTATTTGACAGAAAGTTTCGAAGTTATTTGACAGCAAGTTTAGAAGCTTATTTGACTGACTGTTTCGATGCTTATTTAACAGACAGTTTCGAAGCTTATTTGACTGACTGACAGTTTCGAAGCTTATTTGACTGACAATTTCGAAGCTTATTTGACTGAATGTTTCGAAGCTTATTTAACAGTAAGTTTCGAAGCTTAAAAGCACTTAAGACTGATACAAATAATGGTCCAATATATAAGACTACATTTATTTCAAGCAGAAAAATTAATAAAGCATTTAAGTTTTTAGCAAATGTTTTATGTGGATTATTTTAAAAATGTAAATTATTGATCAATCATCTTTCAGATGTTCACATAATTTTATTGTTACGTGCTTAGGCTCGAATAAGCAGCAACATAGAAAAAAGTGAAAATAATAAGCTTGTAAAATGTAACAAACAATTTATTAAGCACAAATATTTTCATAAAAGAAAATAAATAAACTTACGGTTTTAGAGAATCAAGTCCAAAAATTAATGCAAAAAATTCAAAATATAATCCACCAGTGGAATTTCAAGAGTCCTGATAACAAAATATCCTAATAGTTCCCGGTTCGAATCTTGACGATGTAATCCAATATGGACGACGATGTTACGTGATGAAGTCAGTTTTAGTTTTATAATAATCCAAATGAGCACAAGTAATTTCTAGATAAATAACACAATAAATTCCTCTTGATCCCAAACGAATTTGAAATAATTTACACTCAAACAATAAAACACATATTGGTATTCCAAAGCCCAGACTAACTACTGAACTGTTCTCTCCCAAACAATAATTTAAATACCTGTTTATACGTAAACAGGAAAGGGGTCACGACCTTCCAGAATCTCTCAGAACAATCTCACGTTCAAGAAATCACGCAAACATCATGATCTAGAAAGATGTCCTTGGAATGAACCAATCATTTTTAAAATAAAGCTCTAATGTCCTTGGAATCAACCAATCATTTAGAAGCTTGTTTACACTCAGAAGCAAGGTCAGAAAATGAGGTTAACATCTGTTGTTTACTGGTAGAGTGAAAAATTCTAGAAAAATTTCCCAATGAATGAATTTTTAATCCAAAATGTCAAATTTTAATCTGACAAAAAAAAATAAATTATTTAAATCAAATATACGTAACATTATCATATGTAAACTCATTGCTTATTTCATTCGTTGTCAATTGCACAACAAGACCTCCGACATTATGTCATGGAATTTGTAATATTTTCTGCTGTTTTGCAAATATTTGACATTAATGTTAATGGTCATTAATGTATTACAATGAATGAAATCTGATGTATATTTGATATTTTACATTGTAATGTGTATTGAATATCTTACATTGCTGTATGTATTGGATATCTTAAAATGTATTGGCTTTTGAATATCTTAGATCTTACTTTGCAATGTGCATTAAAAATCTTACTTAAGTTACAATGTGATGTGTATTTGATATCTTACAATGCAATGTGTGTTAAATATCTGACATTGGAATGTGTATTGGATATAATTTTAGTACAACGTGTATTGAATGTCTTACATTGCATTACGTATTGGATATCTTTCAATGTAATGGATAGGTGATGTCTTATATTGCAATGTGTATTGAATTCTTACACTGCCATATTATTATGTATTAAATATCTTACAATGCTTTGTATATTGGACATCTGAGATTGCAATATGTATTTGATATCTTGCTGCAATGTGTATTCGATATATTACATGTCTATGTGTATTGGATATCTTACATTGTAAATATATCGCATTATAGATAATTTATGTATAGTAATTTTTCTTATGCATAATATATTTGCAAAACAAAAATAAAGTTTTTTTTTTCATTCAAATTTGTTTATCTTTACCAATTTTTTTTATAAATATCACCTTAAAATTCCATTTGTATTTAGATTCCATACAAAATAATAGCTGAATTAGCTATAAAGACAGCTTTGTGTGTGGTATTCTGTTTAAATGAATGTATTCTGAATAAATATTTGCATTGTTTCTGGATTATCAAACAACACATTCAGCTAGACTTGTCAGGTTTATGATGCACTTCCGCATCTACACTCAATTATTAGATGTATTCTGGCACTAACTATACATACATACATACATGCATGCATACATATATACATACATACATACATACATACATACATACATACATACATACATACATACATACATACATACATACATACATACATACATACATACATATGCCCTGTCTTCAATTATATGTACATAATTATACTCACAACTCAGTTATGTGGGTGTACATGTTTATGCGGACAATTCAACTATGTGGATGTTATACATTGGCAACTCCTATATTGACAACTCAACTACGTAGATATACATGTATATATTGAGAAATGTATGGATGTGTAGTTTACACTAATAACACAAATATATGGATGTATATGTCTGTATTGAAATTCAACTGTGTGGATTGTCGCGTGTTTAGGGTATTAAACGTAACACATAAAAAGTGAAAACAACAAGATTTGTAAAATTTAACAAATACTTTATTTCTTGGATAAAGATTGTAAAAATAGAAAAAGGACAATTTTAAGAATCAAATCCAAAACATATCCAAGAATAATCCACGAATTAAATTACAAAGTCCTAGTAATGAAATATTCTAATACGTTCTCGGCTTAGTTTTAGAACTGGTCGGCCTTGTGGCAGCATAACGTGTCTGGGTGAGACATGATTCTACAAGGCTGCTGCACGTTGACCTAGCGCTAGACATCATGGATATGACTGAAAAATTGTTAAAGCTACGTTAAATATCCAAATCTCTCTCTCTCTCTCTCTCTCTCTCTCTCTCTCTCTCTCTCTCTCTCTCTCTCTCTCTCTCTCTCTCTCTCTCTCTCTCACACACACACACACAAACAACACATTCAGCTAGACTTGTCAGGTTTATGATGCACTTCCGCATCTACACTCAATTATTAGATGTATTCTGGCACGATACATACATACATACATACATACGTACGTACGTACGTACGTACGTACGTACGTACGTACGTACATACATACATACATACATACATACATACATACATACATACATACATACATACATACATACATACATACATACATACATACATACATACATACATACATACATACATACATACATACATACATATTTTTAATGTGTTGTGCCCCCGAGTGGCTGACTGGTCTAAAGCTCTCACGTTCTGGATCACTGCCATCTCACACCTGTCTGGGTGGGTTCGAGTCTCAGTCACACCTAACGTGGCTACATGAGAAAGCTTCCCAGTAGTTTCTCGTAGGCAGGTATTTCTTCATAGAGTTTTCCAGGGTTCTTCCTCCGCCATGCATAGCTTATCGTACGTTGAAAAATGGCGTTAAACCCTTCAACAGCAACAACAACAACAACAATAGCAATGTCTGTATATATTCTTGCACTGATCACAAATTAACTATCACTTAACAAATAAATATATCCAGATTTATTTGTGTTATACCATATTCCTATCTTATGCGCCTAGCCTATACATGGAAAGGATATTGTTACGACCGTTTGCTAAGGTTCTTTCAGTCATAACCTATTCTGCGTTCGCCTGGTACTGGCTTGAGGTGAAGGGAATGTAGCAATCTTATTGAGATGTTTGCATTGATATTTCTGTATAATAAAAGACTAGAACAACAGAAGAGATTATAGATGAGAATGAAGAACTGTGTACTATCTATGACAAGTAAATACAAAATAAATTATATTTTACTTTTTATTGTGTTCTCTCTTATTTTCTTTTCTCGAATATTCACAAGATCACAAGTACATTGACATCCACAATAATAATTTTACTTTATGACTATACATTTAATATATCCAACAATCTTGTTAGTTTAATACACAATTTTGTATGTATATTTAAAAAGACCTCAATTTCAGCATCAATGTTTTATAAACTTGATTTTATAAAATAAAGATTTTATAAAATAAAGTTATTGTTTTTTTTATAACATCAAAGATTGGAGACTGGTATTAACCCTAATTACATAAACTATATAAAAGAAAAAACCTTCAGACAAAAATCTAGTCAATTTCCGATTTAGTCATATCCGAAATTTGTGAAAAATCAAAATCTGTATAAATCCGAATTTCGGACAAATCCGAAATTTATATAAATCAAAATCTGGGCAAATCCGAATTTAGTCATTCCAATAACATATCACTTTCATAGAGGATTTTTACCTGTATAAAATTATTCATGGCTGAGGAAAATTTAGAATTAGAACTTTTAAGTTCTGGTCCGAAATTAGACACACGGTACTGATTTCATTGCATCCAGTCTCTCGTCTGCAACGACGGGAGCCGTATTGCTACTCTCTATACCCTTGGAGAACCTCTAATGTTTACATAAATGAACAACGGAGACATTCCAGATTCTCCACTCCAAACAAAAAGCAAGCAGATACCTCACTGCGGTATTTCTCGATCTCGAGAAAGCATTCGATCTAGTATGGACCAAAGGCCTTATAGCTAAATTAAATGATTATGGCATTACTGGACGAATGTTCAACTTTATCCAAGATTTCTTAACAAACCGCACAATAACAACTAGGGTAGGGGCAACTTACTCTGAGAAACACTCCCTCGAAAACGGAACTCCACAAGGAAGTGTGCTCAGCCCCACCCTTTTCAACATCATGATAAATGACCTAGATAAAAATATGGCAACTACCAAAGTAGAATTATCTCAATTTGCTGATGACGGTGGCCTATGGAGACCAGGAAACCCCTCCAACCACAAAAACATCTCTGAAATCCAAACCAGCCTTAACAAAATTGGAAACTGGGCAAATCAATGGGGATTTAAACTATCGCACCAAAAAACGGTAGCTGTACTGTTCACCTCAAATAGAAAAAACATAAAATATCCCAAATTAACAATCCAGGATAAGGAAATAAAATTTGTAAAAGTAGCTAAATTTCTGGGTATGTACTATGACCAACATCTAACATGGGCATACCACATAGATGACTTAGTTAAAAGATGTAGCCGGGACCTTAACTTAATACAAAGCCTTAAAGGCACACATTGGGGTGCTGACCAAGAAACATCAATAAAATTATATAGAGCCCTCATAAGATCTAAAATAGATTATGGATGCCAATTATACTAATCAACATCCAAAACACAACTCAAAACATTGGATCAAATCCAACGAATGGCACTAGTAAAGAGCACCGGAGCTCTAAACACAACATCGACAGCCGAACTGCATGTAATAACAGGAGAATTGCCCCTACACCTGAGAAGGCAAGAACTTATTTTAAAGTATGCAGCGCGGCTGTCCGCCCACCCCAAAACGCACCCCACCCTCCTGGCCATAAATAAAACCAACATCCCATTTAGAAAAAGCTTGAAACAAAAACTACCCATGGGAAAGCAAGTTCATCTATTAAAATCAATACTACCAGTGGAATTATTCCCATTAGAACCTAACGTAGTGTACGAACACGAACCTTGGAACAACGTACAATCTAAAGTCAACACCTCCCTAACTCAAAAAGGCAACAAACAAAATCAAGAAATCAACCTCAAAATTGAAGCCTTAGAAATTATAAACTCTCAATACCATCAATACACTAAAATTTACACGGATGGATCCAAAATTACTAATCCATATAAAACAGCTGCAGCTATGGTCATACCAGAACTCAAAGTACAAATAGGCAGACGTCTACCAGACTACTGCTCTATATACACAGCTGAATTCTGGGCCATCCTAAAATCATTACAGTGGATTGAAGAATTCAAACCCAATAAGACAGTGATTATTAGTGACTTGCTAAGTGTCCTCTCTTCAATTCCAACAAACACCACTAAATGTAGGGAAGATTTTCTCAATCAAATAAATGCCAAACTAAAACAATTAAATAACGAAAATACCATTGTAGAATTCTTGTGGATACCCTCCCACATTGAAATTAAAGGCAACGAAATGGCCGACAAACTGGCCAAAGAAAAACTAAACGAACCAAATTTCGAGCCACTATAATATAGTACATCAGAACTATATAGTTTAATAAATACTCAAATAGATAAAAAATGGCAAAACGTTTGGGATACTAGTACATTAGGGAGAGTGTTGTACACTACTGTCAAGGAAGTAAATAGGAATAGAAAACCGCCCAAGGGCTTACCTAAAGAACAAACAACCATAAATAGAATAACTATAGGTAAAACCAAGCTGGCAAACAGCATGGGAAAATACATAGGACCCTTTCCTCATAACATAAACTGCTACAATTGTAACACCCCTGAAGATCTCCATCATATCTTCAACAGCTGTAGTAAAACCAAAAACGAAAGGGAAAAATTCAGATCAAAACAGCAAAATATAAAAGCCCCATATACATACCCAGAGATTATACTTAAAACAAACCCCAACATATTAGAAACACACAAAAATATGTTAGAATTCCTCAAAAATATAGAGAAAATAGGAAAGATATAAATTAACATCAATAAACAGCCAAAATAACCCTGATAAACCAGGTAGTGTAGGCCCATTAGAATAAAAACCTCTAAAGGCAGGAAAGCTAAGCAACGGTTAGGACCATGGTACGGTTCCTAGGTGCAACAATGGAAAACCTTTGACGTGACGCTTAACGGCCCCTTGAACTAGGCAGAGGCCCATTTGTTGTCACTTGGTCACCAAGCCTCGCGGTCAGAACCGTGGTGCGGTGCAAGGTGCGACAATGGAAAATCCCTGACGTGTCGCTTAACGGCCCCTTGAACTAGGCAGGGACCCATCTGTTATCACTTAGCCACCAAACCTCATACCTGCCCAAAAATAGAGGGAAAATAACTAAACAAAAATAAACCGCACTATCAGGGACCCATGAACGGTGGAAAATAAATACAATATTAAAAAGATCATAAATAAATACCTCATAAATAACAACACAAGCAAGTAGTAGGGTGACATAAGAATAAAAGCATAATAGACAGTAAGGACATAGGACAAACAATAACCTCTCCACTTCCTCTGCTCCATCCTTTCTCTAGAAACCTTTTCTCTAAAAAAATACAACCGAGTGTACAGTGTTCAAACATACATCATTAATAACTAACAGATTAAATAGAACCAACCGGTGCACCGAGACCGGTGCACAAAAACTAGATAGTAAATTAAGATAGAAAACCCAAATTAGTACATATAAGGTAGTCTAAAAGTCCAAAGACTATCAGGCCCAGCGACACAAGGTCGCAAACCAAAAATAATATAAGATAGAAATTACATAGGACCTCAAAATTAGCTCATATAAGGTAGTCAAACATCCAAGACTATCAGGTCCAGCGGTACAAGGCTGCAAGTAAAACCATACGACTTAGATAATAAGGCTCAACTAGAACCCCAAATAGTGTATATAAGGTGATCAAATCCCAAGATCATCAGACACAGCAACACAATGTTGCACAAAAAATATTAGGAAAAACAACAATAAATAAATACACACTGAGCACCTCATACAAAAAACACTGTATCACAAAAGTTGTATACCCAAAAAACAGCACAGGGTATATGAATAGGGATAGGTCTCCACAACAGAAGTCGCCCTTGCCAGGCACTTCGACTCGCCCGCTACCTCTGCAGCAGTAACTACACGTGCTTAGCACGTCCATGAACAACCAAATAACACCGGATGAATAAAATATGAGTGTGTGCTGGAACTATTCCCACTCATATGGCATGAGGCCCTACAATCACACAGTAGTAGCTTAATAGCTACTCAGATGTGACGGCCTAATTAAATAAGTGTTCCCTGAACACATAAACGCCTGCAGGGTGGTGGCTCATTTCCCACCCTCAGGACAAATTAAATAACCGTCCATTGACGGATAAAACAGTGATAAGAGCCCTCGGGACGAATCACTTTAAACACATACTCATCATCAATTCCAGATTCTCCGATTCGGGTTAGAAACGGGAACGCTACCACACGCTAAGCAACATGGTTGGCTGGGAACAACAACGCCATTACAAAGTAGCGGAGCACGTTCCGGGAGGCACTATTTGATTAAAAAATACACTGTAAACAAATAAGGCATCATAAAATATCGTCATCTAGTAATACATAAGTTTCTAACAGCTACTCGAAACATAAGGATGAGTTGAAATAATCATCAGAATGGATGAAATGAGGGTCGGTCGATCTCATTCAAAGCCGACAGGTGCTTTCAACGAGGGACCGTCTCAAGGCAAAGCGATAATTAGAAACAAGGTACATGTACGGCAACATTTTAAATAATCATACTAAACTTATGGATAAGATAAAATTGTGAGACTGGTATAGCAATATATAGCCAATGTCTGCTGCCATGCCACATCCCAGATTTAGTTGAAGGACTTGAAGACAAATCGTATGAGGTTTTACATTAAGAAGATCTAGCTGGGACTTGGCATTACAGAACATTATTTATGCTTAATAACATAAGTTTAATTAAAAACATTTTGTAACAAAACTTGAATGATTTGTGGACCCTGCCCAACGTAGAATTGCAGCCTAATTCCATTTCTGCAAGAAATTTGTTAAAATATTAAAAGCGTATGAATTGAAACCAAATTATATAATAGGTAATTATGTAAGAAGCCTAACCTGTGGTGTCAAGATAATGTGACTGGGCGGGACATCATGCTACATATCTGTGCTAGACATCACTATAAAATGCCCCACTGCAGATATCGTAGCGATATTACTGATTTTTAAAACCTACGTTAAAAATCCTAATCACATACACACATATAATACAGTATTTGCCGTGAATAGTTCGCGATCGACATTTTGCATGCCAACTCGATGTCTTGACGCCGAGTAATTGCCCATTAACAGAGTGCATACTTATACTTCGCACGTGCACTGCTTTGATCCTTGCCAGAAGAATAATTATCATAAGAAATCGTACTGACAGACAACTTTTACAGGATCCCCATATCATAAAATTTTTCAGCTGACATAAATTTTGATCATTAGTCAATCTTTTTAAGACATATAAAACAATCAGTCTAAAACCATATAAACCCATTCACATCTTATGGAGAATTTGGATCTACTGATATACGCAAATGAAATATTAAGTGTGTTCGGCTTGCTTTAATTTGCATACTTCTGGTTCCATAACAGCTTAAGTTAATAACATAACATATTACAGGTATCAAAGACCACCGTAAGTTGTGATACCATGGTGGGCATGCGCACTGAGTGGACGATTTTTGTTAATATGGTTTAACGCCATTTGTCAGCACAAGATAAGCTATACATGGCGGCCAGTATTAATGGTGGAGGAAGAACCCGGAAAACCCCGGAAAGAACCACCGACCCACTAGAAGCTACTGGCAAGCTTTCTCACATACACACATTGGCTGAATCCTAGACTCTAACCCACGCAGATAGAGGTGAGATGGCAGTGATCTGTAACGGAGAGCGCTTTAGACCACTCGGCCACTAGGGCCCCACCTGAGTGGACCGAATAGTTCCAGTTCAAGCCTGTAACCTAGTTTTCGAAGAGACCTATACGGCAGCTCGAAATCGGGTGTAACACTAATTTGCGACACACTTTATTCTGCAATATTATTAACATCGAATTGTCCTTGTTGACATATGCGTTTAATATACTGGATTATTTATACGCAAAATAGTACATAGCTGAGGGCAATATGTGCGTGCGTACATGGATGCATGTCTGCCTGTCTGTCTTGTCTGTCTGTCTGTCTGTCTGTCTGTAGGTAGGTAGGTATGTATGTATGTATGTATGTATGTATGTATGTATGTATGTATGTATGTATGTATGTATGTATGTATGTATGTATGTATGGAAAAAATACCCACGGGTGCTACTAAATACAAGTCTCATTTGTCTACAGTCTTTTCTTTAAATAACAAAATATCACCTACTCGAAATTGTAATTTTTTTTATATAAAGACTTAATTTAATAAGAGGATGACGTACTGTCAAACAAATAAAAACAATGAAGAACATGCAAAAGAAAAATTTTCTTGTAGAACATGTTTGACTGTTGAAATGAAACCAAATTAAAATGAAGCTTAGATTCTTACAGAATTGAAAATGGAGCTATCATGTGCAACTATTTATTACGTAATGAAACAGTTTAATTTATGTCACGTAGAATCCAATCATTACACTAAAGAATGTGCATTTTGGTTCACAGGTAAATCCCAGTTTCTTCGTTAGAGCCTCAGCCTGGGTCATAAATGGGTCCATTGTATCAGCTGTTTGTTAAATCCTAACAAAAAAAAAAATTGCTGATTTTAATGAAAGTTTATATTACTTATCATTGACAGAGAATTTACTTTTCATTTGCAACCAAATAACTACTGCTGATAATTAGTTGAAAACCCATTTAACAGTGTTACTGTGTTATTCGTCAATAGAAAGAAATTATGTGTGCAACCGAAATACATATGTGCGGGCGAAGATCAATTATAGTATATGTAGTAAGTTCAGGAAGCTATATAATAAGAATTGGTTGTGATCAATATTGTAATCTGATAAACTCTTGATAAATTCATTAAGCTTTACACTACCAAAAACTATATGTACAGTAAATTGATCAGCAATTTCCACATCAAGATGTCATGATAATAAGTCATTATGGATGTTTTAGAACTGTATATTTGACATCCCAACAGAAGGTGTTATTTTGATTCGACATCCCCATATGTCCAGTATTCTCTGCTGGGAAGATGAATTTCAAAAGCAAAGGTACTAGATTACTTCATCTTGTCTTCTGATGGGTATTCTGGGTTTGAAGTACCCATACACAAACGTAATAATATAACGGAATTACATGTCTATCCCGTTTTCGATATTCGTCAAAGTATTCAATAGATGTGTTACTTTTTTTTTGACTGGTGAAGTGCTCCACGTTTGAAATGTAGAAATTAGACAGGATTGTTGATACAAGGCTGTTCTCCTCAAATCGCGCCGAATATTATTTGGTGCGTGACTGATGTAGGAATGACTGTTATACATCTGTTTTATTTAGTTTTTGTTTATGACCAAAGCTTGTTGTTTTTGAGTGTAAGTTAATCAAAGCAATTAACTTAATCTGTAAATTACTGGATATTCGTGTTTGTCAGTTTTGCTGTATGTTCAGAATGGACATAACTACATGTATATCTATGTCAATGTTTCTCCCTTCTTTCTTCTGGTACGTTCTTGTTTGTCAATTTGTCCGTGCGAAGTATAAACATTTTATGTTTGATTATATTGTTTCTTCTTTTAAAGACTGGTCATGTGAACATTTGTGTTAAATAACATGCGAAATTGTAAATTTTAATAAGAAATTAAGGAATAAGAAAGATTTAGAGATTTTCTTTGGTAAATATATCGATCAATTAAAATCTTAGCAAATGCCTACTTGTGGCAGCATTGTGAAGAAATAATTATCAGTTAAATAAATCTTGCTATTATTGTATCGTGTACTTTACTTAAAAATATAAATAAAATCAAGAAACATTTAACATCCTAAATGTCATAAACTCTACTCCGAGGTGTAAACAATTAATCAATGGTTACAATGATATCGCGAGCACTTCAATTGAGAGCCTAATTAAGTGCTTACTCAGTGTCAATGTTGGATTTATTTTGAATACTGGTGAGAATTGAATTGTTTCGATACGTTAATTATCTACATCCGATTCTAGCATGTCAAAGGTGCCAACGTTAATGTAATATACAGGTGAATAGTCAGCCTAACAAAACCATCCTATAAAATAAACCAATTTTTCAGTCTGAAATACTTTACTAATGCAAGACAGGGTGAACATACAGTAGTTTTCATTTCAACTGCTAACTCGAAGACAGTTACTGAATAACGGGTAAGTAATATCCTTTCTTCATTTTTATGGGAAAAAAGAGTTTAAAAAATTATCTTGTATAAAAGCACCTTTCACTCGAACATTCTATATTAGCCATAATAATAAATACATACATAATTAAATTTCATATAGTTTTCACTAAAAGCCTTTTTATAATAAATGGGTTAAAGTAAAAGAAAGGTGCCAATCTGACATCCAATATTTCCATCATGCCAAAAATATCGCAAATCGTTTTACCGCTCTGTGTAAAGAAGTGGCCACATTGACATGGGGGTTTCAATAACAGTCAAGTAAATTTTATTGAATAAAAGCAGGACTCAGAATCAATTGCATCATTATTGATTATTATATGTATGATACTTGTGAGGTTGTGTAGATCCATTTATTAAATGTTCCACAAGATATTTTGCTGGGAAATCAATTAAAAATTACATTTCTCAATTAACTAATTAACTTACACTCATGCTTTAGCGCCAGTGGTCATGGACCAAACGCGCTTATTGAATGTTCTTTATTCGTCGTCAGTCTAAATGTTGGTACATACTGTTATCGGGGTCGTATTAAACACCGCGAAGTTTATATTTATATTTGGTTCTAGGTGCTTTGACCACAGGTGGTTTGACCATATGTGGTTTGTCCACAGCGGGGGTTTGACCACCGGGGTTTTGTCCATAGGTGGTTTGTCCACATGTGGTTTTTATTATAATAATAAACTGTTATTTAGAGTTTAAAATTATGGTCAAATTAATGAAATTTTATGTAACAAGTTTCCTTTGAGTTGCCAATAAGAGAATGCTAATTAGTAATTAACATGTAAAAAATACAAGTCAATAACAGCTTGTTTTCGGTTCACATAAAGGCTGGTGCCAGGCCTACTCGATTTATTATTAAACAGGAAATGAACACAAATTAGGCAACAAGTCCAACGTTTCACAAATTAAGGCTTTAGATCTACTAGAAAATTACACTCAGTCCTACAAAATACATACCGCATATAAATGATAAAATAAAATCAAAACATTAATGTCATGCAAATATTATAGTTAATGGAAAAACAGTTTTATGGTTAACTAAATGACAGATGTGCAATAGCACGCAAATATAATCCCTTGATAACGTTAATATATACATTATACAACTTATAATCCTTCAACTATACAAATTTCAGTGAATTAAATGCCGCAACTTATAATCCCTGTAGATATGCTTTACGCAATTTTTAATCCCTCGCTTTAATCCCCAAATATACTTACATCTAATGCTCCAACAACTACTCCTAGTCTTTTCATATTATGGTCAAAACCCCTGTGGTCAAACCACCTATGGTCAAATCCCCGCTGTGGATAAACCACCTATGGTCAAACCACCTATGGTGAAAGCACCTGTGGTCAAACCTCCGCGTACCTTATATTTGTACATATTGACTTTACTTTGACAATATTACAATTAAAATTGTTAGAAAGGGTATTTGAATGTTGGTTGAAAGTAGAATTGGGTCATGCACACCCTCAGTTGTCTGCCGTTGCATAGTTTCTTTTTATGTTCATTTAGTCTGAAATCAAAGTCGAATGTACAGTATCGCCACCGCAGCAGCTATGTTATAAATAAATGTTTAAACTAATTTAATCTGTTTTGGACTATTCCTGTGGCCTAGTGGTTAGGAGCTCGCCTCGAATGCAGGAGAATCCAGGGCGAGTCATACCAGACTTTTAAAATGATATTAGCGTTTGCCTCCCCTAGCACTCAGCATTAAGAGGTTAGTGCAAGGACTGGTCGACCTGGCATCAGGATAATGTAACTAGATGGGACATGATGCTAAATGTCTGCGGTATGATGCCGGAGTACTAGACATCACTATAAACTGCCACTGTACCGACATCGTAGCGATACAACTGAAATATTTTTAAAGCTATATCACACACACACACACACAAATACACACACACACACACACACACACATATATATATATATATATATATATATATATATATATATATATATATATATATATATATATATATATATATATATATATACATATATATATCCTCTATTGCTTCTGTTGCAATGTACAGATTCTAAAGTCAAAATGAATAATGAGTTTGATGACACAATTGAAAATGGTCCTTTTTATTTACAGATTATGATGGCTATAAGAGGCATACATTTCTTTCTCTTATTCCTGATTTTGGACTATATATTCTGCCGTGGTGTTGAAGAGTCAAAACTGTTGGAAGATACAGTTTCTGCAGACAACTTTACGTATTACAGTCTCTCTGTACAAGGACACATTTATATTGAGCTGGAATCTCTAGAAGAAGGGGATGCGGACATATATGTTTCAGACGAGACGCTTGAACCTGATTACGTAAATTATAAACTCAAGTCGGTAACTTGTGGTCTAGATAGTGTAAAAGTGCCAGCTGAATTCAAGCGGCCAGTTGGAATTGGAATTTTTGGTCAACCAGTTAATGCACCTAGCAGGTACAAAATGACACTCGAATGGATGGCCAGAACAGATGTAAACAAACAATTTTTGAATCTCGAGACAAAGGCACATTCCAGGAAAATCGCTACACGTGTACGCAATACAGGCCCATTTAATCGGATGAAAATGTTGATATGGCTAAATATCTTTCTGATACTTGTTATTATGGCTCGTCCAGCTCTAATAATAATGTGTGACATACTTGCAACTTTATGTATGTTCTTTTGTGTCAGATTTTTAATCTCTGCGTTAAGGCCGAAAACATTATATTATGATATTGTAGTTCAATCGTTTACCAGCTGAAATGTGATTAAGAATGTTTTTTATTTATTAGAAAAACCGAAATACTCTGAAGAAAAAAAAAACAACGAAATGCACATGTATTTACATGTTCTCTGTATATATTGGGGTCCACACATAAATTATTATTTGTTTTTGTTTGAATAATAATATAAACCAAAATAAAATATCTTTAATGTGAATTTGATGCGAATTATTTTACTTTTTCCTAATTATAGCTCGCGTTTGAATGTATTATACTATGATTTAATATGTACAAAGTCTGTCGAATCAAGTAAGACTGAGTGACGTCATTACATGAATTGTGCTAAAAATAGGAAGAAAGCAAATAATTCGTATCAAAGTCACGTAAATCATATTTTATTTTGCTTTATGTTATTATTCAAACAAAAACAAAATTAATTTATGTGTGGAAACCGATATATACAGAGAGAACATGTACATACATGTGCATTTCGGCGTATTTCAGTGTTTCTAGTAACCCATATATTTTTGTTTTAAATAAAAGTTGCTCTATATTTAACATGTGTATTTTATAACCTAACATTGTATTTTCTATTGCAATTTATATGACAATAAAATTAAATTGTCAAAATCTTTGTTTGGGTTATTGAATGGAATGAAAGTAACTCCCTTCATGTGATCTTTATTGACATATCTCGAGTCATTACGGCACATACCATAACAACATTTGTACAACCATTATTTAAGCATAAAAAGAAATGTTATCGCTTAAATTTTAAAATACGATGAAAAGAACAAGACAGTTTACTCACGACTGATTCTATGTTTGTCCCAAAACAATATGGCTGACGGCGCAATGCCTAGCGGGTAAATGACATCATACGATATTTATAGCTGGCAGAACAACCCTTTCAACTTGATTCCATTTTTAGTTTTATGTCTGAAAGGCCAGTTAGAGAAACCTTAATTGCTAGACAGATCGGGGAAACTCATTTTCAGCTACAACCAAGTGGATCGAAGTCATATCGCAGTCTAAAATAAGATTCAGATGTATTTGGTTAAGTTGGATTACTATATGTCAAGCGAAGCAAATTAGCTGTGTAATGAACTACTGCTAATTTGCTTGGCCAGAACTGGACCAAACTTAGTAGAAGAGCTTTCAAATTTATACAAGTTATGTAAAGCTGTCTTTAGATATGACTGATGTTGAAAAATCCCAACAAATTCTTCTAAAAACATTCAACTACATTTTACACAATGCGATATAATCATGGTATTTAAAGCTTCAGGTCTGCATAATCTATACTCAGATGTTATCATTGTTACTAAAAACAATATTTAAACAACTTTCCAAAACTGATGAACAGATTTTAATCTCGTCTAACAGATGTCGTCTAGTCAGAAATCGACCGAACGTTTTCTGGCATTAAGGGATTTCTCTTTTTCTTTTGAAAAAAGTATACAGATTTGCTATCAAATATGGCCACCATTAATAAAATTGGAATATCATTGAAGGAACGTTTTAAAAACTATTAAGTATAATTTGAATAAATTTGAAAGAAGGTTTTTTTGGAATGAATAGTTATTAATTTTGTACAAAGATGTAATTGTATCCGACATGGCTTCTGTTATAAAAATACGAAAAGATGCATTAAATGATTAAATTTAACCCTACTCGGGTCTCACCTATTTTGGAGTTTGAAATAATAGGTAATATCTCACTGCCTTCATCAGCAACTACTGCTTCACTGATCAAACATGATGACCAGTTTCGATGCTTATTTGACAGAGAGTTTCGAAGCTTATTTGAGAGAAACTTTCAACGCTTATTTGATACACAGTTTCTAAGCATATTTAACATCAAGTTTCTAAGCTTATTTGACAGCACGTTTAGAAGCTTAATTTGAGAGACAGTTTTTAAGCTTATTTGACAGCCAGGTTCGAAGCTTATTTGACACATAGTTTCGATATTTTTTTACAGCAAATTTTGAAGCTTATTTGACTGACAGTTTTAAAGCTTATTTGACAGCATGTTTCGAAGCTTATTTGACAGCAAGTTTCGAGCTTATTTGACAGTAAGTTTCAAAGCTGATTTGACAGACATTTGTGAAGGTTATTTGAGAGTTTTGAAGCTTATTTGACTAACAGTTTCGAAGCTTTCTTGAGAGATAGTTTTGAAGCTTGTTTGACTGACAGTTTCGAAGCTTATTTGGACAGCAAATTTTGAGCTTATTTGACACTAAATTTCGAAGCTGATTTGACAGATATTTTTTAAGGTTATTTGACAGTTTCGAAGCTTATTTGACAGCATGTTTCGAAGCTCATTTGCCTGACATTATCGAAGCTTATATGCCAGCAAGTTTCGAAGATTTTTGACAGCAAGTTTCTAAGCTTATTTGACAGCACGTTTAGAAGCTTAATTTGAGAGACAGTTTTGAAGCTTATTTGACAGCCAGGTTCGAAGCTTATTTGACACACAGTTTCGATATTTTTTTTACAGCAAATTTTGAAGCTTATTTGACTGACAGTTTTAAAGCTTATTTGACAGCATGTTTCGAAGCTTATTTGACAGCAAGTTTCGAGCTTATTTGACAGTAAGTTTCAAAGCTGATTTGACAGACATTTGTGAAGGTTATTTGAGAGTTTTGAAGCTTATTTGACTAACAGTTTCGAAGCTTTCTTGAGAGATAGTTTTGAAGCTTGTTTGACTGACAGTTTCGAAGCTTATTTGGACAGCAAATTTTGAGCTTATTTGACACTAATATTCGAAGCGGATTTGACAGATATTTTTTTAAGGTTATTTGACAGTTTCGAAGCTTATTTGACAGCATGTTTCGAAGCTCATTTGCCTGACATTATCGAAGCTTATATGCCAGCAAGTTTCGAAGATTTTTGACAGCAAGTTTCGAAGCTTATTGGACTTACAGTTTCGAAGCCTTTTTGAGAGACAGTTTCGAAGCTCATTTGACAGCAAGTTACCAAGATTATTTGACTGACAGTTCGAAGCTTATTTGACTGACAGGTTCGAGGCTTATTTGAGAGACAGTTTCAAAGTTTATTTGACTGACTGACAGTTTCGAAGCTTATTTGAATGACAGTTTCAAAGCTTATTTGACAGCAAATTCCGAAGCGTATTTGACATACAGTTTCGAAGCTTTCTTGACAGACAGTTTCGAGCTTATTTGACAGTAAGTTTCGAAGTTATTTGACAGCAAGTTTAGAAGCTTATTTGACTGACTGTTTCGATGCTTATTTAACAGACAGTTTCGAAGCTTATTTGACTGACTGACAGTTTCGAAGCTTATTTGACTGACAATTTCGAAGCTTATTTTGACTGAATGTTTCGAAGCTTATTTAACAGTAAGTTTCGAAGCTTGAAAGCCCTTAAGACTGATACAAATAATGGTCCAATATATAAGACTACATTTATTTCAAGCAGAAAAATTAATAAAGCATTTAATTTTTTAGCAAATATTTTATGTGGATTATTTTAAAAATGTAAATTATTGATCAATCATCTTTCAGATGTTCACATAATTTTATTGTTACGTGCTTAGGCTCGAATAAGCAGCAACATAGAAAAAAGTGAAAATAATAAGCTTGTAAAATTTAACAAACAATTTATTAAGCACAAATATTTTCATAAAAGAAAATAAATAAACTTACGGTTTTAGAGAATCAAGTCCAAAAATTAATGCAAAAAATTCAAAATATAATCCACTAGTGGAATTGCAAGAGTCCTGATAATAAAATATCCTAATAGTTCCCGGTTCGAATCTTGACGATGTAATCCAATATGGACGACGATGTTACGTGATTTTAGTTTTATAATAATCCAAATGAGCACAAGTAATTTCTAGATAAATAACACAATAAATTCCTCTTGATCCCAAACGAATTTGAAATAATTTACACTCAAACAATAAAACACATATTGGTATTCCAAAGCCCAGACTAACTACTGAACTGTTCTCTCCCAAACAATAATTTAAATACCTGTTTTTACGTAAACAGGAAAGGGGTCACGACCTTCCAGAATCTCTCAGAACAATCTCACGTTCAAGAAATCACGCAAACATCATGATCTCTCTCTCTCTCTCTCTCTCTCTCTCTCTCTCTCTCTCTCTCTCTCTCTCTCTCTCTCTCTCTCTCTCTCTCTCTCTCTCACACACACACACACACACACACACACACACACACACACACAACACATTCAGCTAGACTTGTCAGGTTTATGATGCACTTCCGCATCTACACTCAATTATTAGATGTATGCTGGCACGATACATACATACATACATACATACATACATACATACATACATACATACATACATACATACATACATACATACATACATACATACATACATGCATACATACATACATATTTTTAATGTGTTGGGCCCCCGAGTGGCTGACTGGTCCAAAGCTCTCACGTTCTGGATCACTGCTATCTCACACCTGTCTGGGTGGGTTCGAGTCTCAGTCACACCTAACGTGGCTACATGAGAAAGCTTCCCAGTAGTTTCTGGTAGGCAGGTAGTTCTTCATAGAGTTTTTCCAGGGTTCTTCCTCCGCCATGAATAGCTTATCGTACGCTGAAAAATGGCTTTAAACCCTTCAACAACAACAACAACAACAACAATAGCAATGTCTGTATATATTCTTGCACTGATCACAAATTAACTATCACTTAACAAATAAATATATCCAGATTTATTTATGTTATACCATATTCCTATCTTATGCGTCTAGCCTATACATGGAAAGGATATTGTTACGACCGTTTGCTAAGGTTCTTTCAGTCATAACCTATTCTGCGTTCGCCTGGTACTGGCTTGAGGTGAAGTGAATGTAGCAATCTTATTGAGATGTTTGCATTGATATTTCTGTATAATAAAAGACTAGAACAACAGAAGAGATTATAGATGAGAATGAAGAACTGTGTACTATCTATGACAAGTAAATACAAAATAAATTATGTTTTACATTTTATTGTGTTCTCACTTATTTTCTTTTCTCGAATATTCACAAGATCACAAGTACATTGACATCCACAATAATAATTTTACTTTATGACTATACATTTAATATATCCAACAATCTTGTTAGTTTAATACACAATTTTGTATGTATATTTAAAAAGACATCAATTTCAGCATCAATGTTTTATGAACTTGATTTTATAAAATAAAGATTTTATAAAATAAAGTTATTGTTTTTATAACATCAAAGATTGGAGACTGTTATTAACCCTAATTACATAAACTATATAAAAGAAAAAACCTTCAGACAAAAATCTAGTCAATTTCCGATTTAGTCATATCCGAAATTTGTGAAAAATCAAAATCTGTATAAATCCGAATTTCGGACAAATCCGAAATTTATATAAATCAAAATCTGGGAAAATCCGAATTTAGTCATTCCAATAACATATCACTTTCATAGAGGAATTTTCATTCATTCACATTCACTGCCCGTCACTCCTATCAGGGTGTGGGCCGCCAACTACAGATCTCCAGAGTCCTCTGTCCTGGGCCATTTTCTCTAGCTCGTTCCAGGTGTAGCCCATCTTGGTGGTGTCAGCCTGGAGGTTGCGTCGCCAGGTGTTTCTTGGACGGCCTCTCTTCCGCTTGCCTTGTGGGTTCCACCTCAGCGCCTGCCTGGTGATACTGGTTGGCGGTTTTCGTAGGGTGTGCCCTATCCAGCCCCATCTCTTCTTCCTGATTTCTTCTTCAGCAGGAAGTTGGAAGGTCCTTTCCCAAAGATTGGCATTGCTGATGGTGTCAGGCCAGCGGATCCGGAGAATCCTTCTGAGGCAGCTGTTGATGAAGGTCTGGACTTTCCTGATGGTGGTCTTGGTCGTCCTCCAGGTCTCTGCTCCATACAGTAAGACTGACTTCACGTTGGAGTTGAACAGTCGGATCTTGGTGGTCAAGGACAGCTCTTTGGCGGTCCAGATATTCTTGAGCTGGATGAAGGCAGCTCTTGCTTTGCCGATTCTTGCCTTGACGTCTGTGTCTGTACCGCCCTGCTGGTCAATGATGCTACCCAGGTAGGTGAAGGACTGCACTTCTTCCAGGGGACTTCCATTCAGGGTGACTGGTTCGGTACTTGTGGAGTTGATCTTAAGGATCTTGGTCTTGTCCTCGTGGATGTTGAGGCCAACTTGTGAAGACGTGGCTGCCACAACGTTTGTCTTTTCTTGCATCTGCTGTTTGCTGTGCGAAAGGAGTGCAAGGTCGTCGGCAAAATCCAAGTCGTCTAGCTGGCTCCACAAAGTGCACTGAATTCCGTTCCTGCGCTCGCTGGTGGACGTCTTCATAATCCAGTCGATGGCGAGGAGGAAGAGAAACGGTGATAACAAGCATCCTTGTCGGACTCCAGTTCGTACCTGGAAGCTGTCTGTGAGCTGCCCTCCATGGATAACTCTGCAGGACATGCCGCCGTAGGAGTTCCTGATTAGGTTGACCATCTTGGCTGGGATGCCGTAGTACCGAAGGAGTTTCCAGAGGGTTTATCGATCCACGCTGTCGAACGCCTTCTCATAGTCGATGAAGTTGATGTACAACGGGGAGTTCCACTCTAGGGACTGTTCGACTATGATGCGGAGCGTCGCAATCTGGTCCGTGCAGGATCTGTTCTGCCGGAAGCCTGCTTGCTCATCTCGCAGCTGTGCGTCCACGGTTGCCTTCACCCTTTCCAAGAGGACTCGGTTGAAGACCTTCCCTGGCACAGATAGGAGTGTGATGCCCCTGTAGTTGTTACAGTTGCTGAGGTCGCCTTTCTTGGGAAGCTTGATCAGGTAACTTTCCTTCCAGTCTGCCGGTACGTCTTCTTCATCCCAAATCCTCTCAAAGAGTGGGTACAGCATCTCCACTGACGCATCCAGGTCTGCCTTTAGCGCCTCTGCTGGGATGTCATCGGGTCCAGCCGCCTTCCCGCTCTTTATCAGGGTGATGGCCTTCCTGATCTCGTCTCTGGTCGGTTTCTCGCAATTGATCGGGAGATCCACGTTAGCTGATTCGATGTCTGGGGGGTTCGCGGGTGCTGGCCTGTTCAGGAGATCCTCAAAATGCTCTGCCCATCTGTTCATCTGCTGGTCTAAACTGTTGATGGTATTCCCCTGCTTGTCCTTGACAGGTCTTTCTGGTTTGCTGAAATTCCCGGAGAGTCGTCTGGTGATGTCGTACAGCTGTTTCATGTTACCGCTGTACGCTGCCTGCTCTGCCTCAGCTGCCAGTCCATCTATGTATTCTTTCTTGTCCTTCTTGATGTTTCTCTTCACTACTCTGTGGGCTTCTGCATAAGCTTCTTGAGCCTTGACCTTCGCTGCTCTGGTTCTACTGTTGTAGACTACTGCCTTCTTCCTCTTCCTGTCTTCGATCTTGGTCAAGGTCTCTGCTGTGATCCACTCTTTCTGCTGGTGTTTCTTTGACCCCACTACTTCTTGGCATGATGCTCTTAGTGTTTCTTTCACTATCTGCCAACTGTTGAGTACACTGTCTTCTTCTTCTTGAAAAAGTTCCTGAAGCACTTCAAACTTGTTCTTCAGCGTCAGACCAAACTCTTGTCTTTTCTTGGGGTCTTTCAGAAGGCTGACGTTGTACTTGACTCTTCTGTCTGACGCTTCCATCTGGTTTCTCTTCAGCTTCAGCTTCAGTTTGGCCACCACCAGGTGATGGTCGGACGCCATGTCTGCTCCTCTTCTCACTCTAACGTCCTGCCGGGATCTTCTGAACTTCTTGCTAATGCAAACGTGGTCAATCTGGTTCTCTGTCGCGCTGTCTGGCGATACCCATGTATTCTTGTGGATCCGCTTGTGAGAAAAGATGCTGCCTCCAATGACCAGGCTGTTGAGAGCACACAGGTCTGCAAATCTCTCTCCATTCTCATTCATCTCTCCCAGGGCGTGGGTGCCCATGACTGGTTCGTATCCAGTGTTGTCAGACCCAATCTTGGCGTTGACATCCCCCATGAGGATGGTGACGTCCTTGTCCGGATAGGTCTCGAGGATCTTCTGCAGTCTGCTGTAAAACTGGTCTTTGTCCTCCTCTTCACTGTCGTTCGTTGGGGCATAGCACTGGACGACGTTCATCTTGATCTTCCTCTTCTTAGTTCGGAAGGATGCCGTGATGATCCTGGGGCCGTGTGCCTCCCATCCAATCAGTGCCCTCTGTGCCTGCTTGGACAGCATGAAGCCTACTCCCTGTGTGTGGGGTGCGTCGCTCTCTTCACGCCCGGAGTACAGCAACAGCTCTCCTGTCATCAGTCGTGATTGTCCAGCTTGAGTTCACCGTGTCTCGCTGATGCCTAACACGGCCAGGTTGTTGCTCCTCATCTCGGCTGCTACCTGCGCCGTCTTTCCTGGCTCGTACATGGTCCTAACATTCCATTTGCCGATGTTGATTCTCCTGGTAGACAAAAGGGTAGTCGGCTTTGTGGCATCCTTTCGGCTTTCACCACCCAGCGTCATGTGTCTTCGTGATGAATAACATATCACTTTCATAGAGGAATTTTACCTGTATAAAATTATTCATGGCTGAGGAAAATTTAGAATTAGAACTTTTAAGTTATGGTCCGAAATTAGACACACGGTACTGATTTCATTGCATCCAGTCTCTCGTCTGCAACGACGGGAGCCGTATTTCTACTCTCTATACCCTTGGAGAACCTCTAATGTTTACATAAATGAACAACAGAGACATTCCAGATTCTCCGATTCGGGTTAGAAACGGGAACGCTACCACACGCTAAGCAGCAGCAGAAGGGCTGAACCCACTATTTTTTAGAGCATCGTCGACAGGGTTTTTGATATTAGTATCGAACGAAGCCTTATTTTGTGATAACGACTATTAAAAATTATTATTTGCGTATGATAATATATCGAACATAGTGATATCATCGTCGACGACGGGGGGGGGGGTACCATATCGAGAGCATCATCGACACGGTCGTTCGATAATAATCAAAGAAGCCTTATCGGCGACAACAATTAGTGACATCATCGACGACGTTTGATGTGTCGGTTGGTCATCAATGAGAGAAATTTCACTGATGATTTAAATTAGGTTTATGATGTTATATAAATGTCAAACATCGGAGAAGCACAAATAACTAGATTAACTAGAGAGCGGTTGGCTGCAATTAAGAAATTTCTCCCGGTGAGAGATTCTTTGAGAGATAATCTTCAAGCGCGTCAACAAGCAAAGGAAGATTTTACCGCCGACACTAAAGAATTATTTGCGCCTATAACTACGGCAAGTAAGGAGGTTGTAACCGCGATAAAAGAATCTAAACCTGTTGTTGAACCTGAGGTTGCTCCACCTGTTGAACCTGTGGTTAAACCTAAAAAAAATTATCGGTAATAGAGTTCAAGAACTCCGAAATAGATTTACCGATGAGATTTTAGCATATATCGATGAAACTAAATTAGAGAAATTAGAGAAATTAACAGACTTTGCCGCGCTAGGATATTATCAAAAAGATAAGTATTTAAATCCTAAATATGTAGGTTCTATTTCAAATGTAAAAGAGTTTTCTGATGTGGTTTTTAAAATTAAAAATCAACTACTAAAAATTAATAATAATGATCCTTCATATCACGCGTATAAAACTGCCATTGGCACAAAAGATTTTCAATATCAACAGCATCGAGGTTTATTAGAAACTGAACAACAACGACTAGCAACAGAACAGCAACAACTAAAACAAACACGAGCAAAAGAACGAGCACGTATACAATCAACTCCAAAAAAAAGAGGACGACCACGAAAACAAGAAGAATCTGTTATGGAAGATCCTCAACGAGAAGAACTTGAAGAAGAAAAAACTGGTGAGGGATATTACGGTGGAAATTTAAATACCCTGTTCAAGAAGTGTCCTAGATGATATATCACGGTTAGAAGTTCTTATTGGGGGAGTACGAGCTGGAAATAATTCCCCGGAAATAATTAATGAAGCAACTGAAATCTGTCAACGGTTATTTCAAGGACGTGTAATGGATATCGGACTATATCGCAGTTTCATCGATGAACTTACTGATGATTATTACAGTGATTAGACATATAACATTTAAATAAAAATGATAGTACATCGTAGTATGAACAGACCAAGACGGGTTTACGTTGTAAACTCGAGATTACCGGTTTATAAACTTACTTATGGAAATGGACTTGGTGATATTGTCACTGGATTATTTACTAGAATTGCTCCAAAGTTATTACCTGTTGGTAAAAAAATAGCATCAAAAGCTATTGGGGTTTTCGGTGATCGAGCTGGTAAAGTTATCGGTGATAGTGCATTTGATGTATTAGGTACCGCAAAGGAAAAACTTATGACGTTGGTAAGAGGTTCACCCAAAAAAAATCTAAGAAATTTACAACTACAGTCTACGGAACAAATACCACCTAAGATAGGTAGCGCGATTAATAAAATTGCAGTTGCACGGTTAAGAAAAATTACTGGTTCCGGGTTGGCGCGGTTAAACATTTAGATCAACGTGTTAATATAAAATGTTTCAGGACGAAATCGATGATGCTTTTAAAGTAGATGATCCCGTAGAAAGAAATAATTCTATACGCGATTATCAGTATTTTTCATATCAAGCTCATGATCCAGATACAAGGTCGCGAATTGAACTCAGATTCGATGACACATCTAAATACTTCTTGCCGTGTTAAGCATACATCGAAGTAGAAGGACAACTGCGGAAACATGATAAAACTGAATTTGTTGACGCTGATAATCTCGAAAATATTCCGATTGGATTTGTCAACAACGGAATAATGGCTTTATTTAACAACGCCCAGTATACTATTGGCTCTAGTAGGATTGAATCCATCGATAATGATGTTGATGTTGCAACCACAGTAATAGGTTTAGCTAGATATTCTGATGATTTTATTAAATCTGCGGGGCATTCGATGATGTTTGCAAAAGATACTACCAATAACGCTGATCATCGTCAATTTATTATAAGACGACCGAAAAAGCATACTGTGGCAAATGATGGTGCAGATGTTGAATCTATTGTTGTAGGTAGTAATTCTAATTACAATGCAGGATTTGCATCACGAAAAGCAAACATAGATAAATTAGGTAGATTTTCATGTACGATTCCACTATCACATATATTTGGATTTTGCAGAGATGTCCCGCGAGTAATATTTGGTGCTAGTCATACTGTAACACTTAGACGAAGATCAACTGATGATTACGCTCTTTGGCATGGTCCTGATCCTATACGAGATGGTACTTTAGCGCTAACAAAATTAGCGTTGTGGATGCCTGTTATGACACCGTCGTTGTCTGTTGAAACTCGGTTGTTATCATTTATGGACCAAGGAGGAAAATCAATGTTGAGTTGGTGTGATGTTACAACAGCAACTACATCCGGTACAGGTACTGGGGTTTTTACTTGGCAACTTGCATTGACGAAAAATGTTTCCGCACCGAGACATGTTTTTGTTGTGTTGCAGAACGCGAACAGAACTCAAAAAATAGCCGGTGTCGCAAATGATAGTATACAATTACGATCTCATATGATATTTGACCGTTGTAATGTCAGTGAAGTATCATTGCGAATAAGTAATCAACAAGAACCCGCAGAAAATCTTATCATCGACTACGATAATAATCAAATAGGACGGGTTTATCATCGATTGTGGTCATTTATGGGTCGTGATCAAAACATCGATACTGGTCTTCAGATATCACAGGTTGATTTTAAAGAATTATATCCGATTTATTATTTTTCACTGCAACATCTTGATTTATCTAAACATTCAACCGTTGATGTAAAATTTCAAGCCCGTATCGGTGATGCTCTTGGAGGATTTAGGGCGGTTGCTGTTATTCTCAGTGATTAAAATATGATACTTGAAGGAGGTGGTGGAAAAATGAGAGTCGTTGATGCACCAGTGGAAAATATGTAATTGAATCAATCAGTGTTATATAAAAATGTCGTATAACACTATTAATGTCACATTGACACCATCACAGATAAAAAAAAACTTCAATCGAGTTCAGCTAAAAAATGTGGAACTACGATTACGCTAAAACCAACTCAGATGATCGGAGGATCAAATAAGTTATCGTTGACGAAAACACAAGTTAATCATTTCAATAACGCGCTCAAAGATAAAAAAGGTGTTCAGATTACGCTATCTGCGGCTGAGTTAGCGAATATGATAAAAATCGGAGGAATATTTCCGTTGTTGGCTGCAATTCCAGGGTTGATTGCATCAGCGGCTCCAACACTTCTTGGGGCGTTAGGAACTGGGGCAGCCGGAGCACTTGCTTCTGGTGTTGTCAATAAGATAATGGGTAAGGTAAAGGTCTAGCGGGAAAATCAAAAAAAAAGGGAAAAGGATTCAGACTACCAGGAAGTCGATTCACTCGATATTACAAAACCAGTTAGTGAAATCTTACGGGGTTTCACCTATGTCAAATTTTGATTTACTCGACGCTGTAAAAAAAACTCCCAATAAATCATTTCAGAGGTGTATTCATGAAAGATCAATTACCAGCAAAACCACAAATACCAGAAACTGGAATAATTAATCTTGATGATAACACTGGACCTGGAACTCATTGGGTTTGTTACGCGATATATCCAACGTCAATTATTTATTTTGATTCAAATGGATTACCACCTCCGATTGAATTTATCAAGTATGTGTCTAAGTTGTTTACAACTCAATTACAAAATAATTCAATCCTTGGAATTCAAAGGATTCCTATTTGGTATTCAACGTTGCCGACACAAACATTAACAGATCCACCAATATGTGGGAGAAACTCTTAACGCGTTGATGGTTATCTCGGCAAATCCTAAATTACCTCACAAGGCCATCCATGAATACACGATTATGAATCATCGATGATTTTAACAAAGAAAAACATCATATATAACAATGTCAGATATTTTTGGAAGATCAATAACACATGCTCCTGAATGAGTTACTATCGCACAGGTGAAAAAAATAATCAATAAGGCTATCTCCGCGATAGCAAACATAGATGAATTAAAAAAATATCTAATCAAATAAACGTTAATACACAAGTACAAAAAACTATCGATGATGTTAAAGTCACCTCTGGTAACTTCGTCAATGATTTAAAAAAAAAAAACTCTGTGACGATTATAACGATCATATAAAGACATTTAATACTTTTATTAATTTGCAAAATTCCCTTGTGGATAACATTGATAAACCTGTAACAGAGCTTTTTGGTGACCCGCGTATTACCACGCCGAGTCTTTCATCGATAAGAAGTTTTTTATTGACGTTAACAACATTAAAAACTAATTTTGATAATCATTTAACTAATTTCAATGAAATTTATCAGTTACAAAATAATAGAATCGTCGACGTTAATAAATCTCTTTCTGAATTTTTTGGTGACCCGCGTATTACCACGCCGAGTCTTGAATCGATAAGAAGTTCTATATTGGCGTTAACAACGTTAGAAGATAAATATGAAGATCACGTAAAATCATTTAATACATTTCGAAGAAACCTCGTTGATAAATTTCTTGGAGGGCCACTTGATAAAGTCGAGATGAAATTTCCAGATATTAAGAAGTCCATCGATGGTCTTAGCGCGACCACAAATAACATTATAACATATGCAACAAGAATGATAGCAATACTTGAAAAAAAAAATTCCTCATGATAAAAATATCACCAACAACGTAGTATACACGATTCAATACGGATCATATACGTGGACACCTACAAATAATATTTTACATGTTACTGCAGCCGTAAAAGGAATTTATCGATTAACGTTAGTGACACCAACGTTATTTACGATATCCTCATCGAGTTCATCTGGAGTCAATAATACAATATCAACGATCATCGACAAAGATACAATTGAACAATTGACGATTACATCCACCGATAATAATCTAGCTAGGGTTTCAATGTCATGGTATGTTGAATTTGTAGCTGATTTAAGTAAACAGTTAAATTGAAAAGATTTTTAATAACGTGAAATCTCTAAGAGATTCAATCAGAGAATTGTTGACGTCGTTAATAGATAAAATGTCAACGATGAAATCGTCAACAACGTCATTGTTATCGTTGGCACCAACCGCATTTGAATATCGTTATAACACTGTCAAAGAATTTCAAAATAAACTTGAAGCGTTAATTACCGAGTATAGCAATAAAAAGAAAAAATACCAGCGTAGAATCACCGTGTTAGATGTAACTGTTTACTCGGTATCAGGCGTGATTACCGGCGCTGGAATAATATTATCTTCGGTGACTATGATAGCTCCGATTGTTGTTCCCATTGTAATATCTGCGGAGGCAACAATCACTGGAATATTCACCACGATAAAAAAAAATAATCATCGTGTTCTCAACAGAAATTACACGATTACGCTGTTAAACTTATTACTGTGTCTAACGCTTATTCGGAATTATCAATGTTGATCTCGTCGGCGATTGACGATCAAATAATCACCGAAGAAGAGTTCTCGAATATGGTCAAATTGTATAATTCAACTATTTCAAAATTGGAGCATAATAACAATAATAATGTCAACGACATCATCGCAAGAAATCCTTCAACGAATAGCAACAAACACCGCCACGACAAAAACAAAATTAATCTCGGTGGTAACGAAAACACCAGAATTCAGCGTTGAATTTAATCCTCCGTTGGCGGTATCTGCAATCGCGTTAACGCAATTAAGATGCTACTATAGTTGGCCTAATGTAAGATCAGAACCGTTTAATGGTAAACCTCCCAATAACAGTTTCACGTTCACGTATAAAAAAACTAATCCAGATGGTACAAAATCCGAACCAACCACACACACAATACATCTACTAACTGGTATATATGACATCGAAGATATCAATAACGCAATCATAGAATTAATACAGGCAATCACTGGACCAAATGTCATCGAAGTCAAAGATGGATCTGATAAATACCCAATTGAGATTCATGGACATGAGCCGTTGCTGTCAACGGTTATCGAAATAAATTCACCTTACTACACCGTAGATATATACAACAGCTCAATTAGAACATTATTGGGTTATCCTGAGTTTATTCCAGGCACCGTCGATATAAAAGATTTACCACCGGAACCATTTAAATACGACTATATATCAACGGGAGAAAATTATCATGATTATGAACTTAATAAAAGTCGTATCAATTTTGATCCTGAAGAATCTGGTAATATTCCTGTTCTTATATATGATTTAAAACAAATATGGTCTCATGATATAACACTTAATGATGTTTTATTGGAAAATAAATATATCAAAGATGTTTTTAGATTAATGAACGCTGAATTTAATCGATTTTTAGTTTATTTGATAACAGCAATTAATGAAACTCCACCATTTCGTCACGGTGTCAGAAAAAATATGGAAGCGTGTAATAAAGTTATCTCTGACATGGGAAAGTTTAATAATCGTATAATTAATTTGATTTCTGAATCTAATCGTGACACGAGAACAAATTTTGCAACAAAACATAAAATCTCCATCGATGATATTCCTACGTTTAAGTTTCCAGGAGATAATGTACAAGAACTAAAAAAACGTATCAACGACACCATCGATGAAAATTTTCAACGGATTCACAAAGCATGGTTAGATAGTCTTCCTGCGTATCATCCAAAATTACCAGAACTATCACATACTGACTTCATCGATGATAAATTACCAACTGTTGACCCACAACTAGATTATTCCGATGATGGCTTTTTTCGTACAGTAACTGCGCCAGATGTAATAAAAAAATTATCGTATAATAACAAACAACCAAAGTTCCGAGTATATCACATACGGTCCAGTCACGTGGACATTTACATCAGAGTCTACCGGAAAAAGTTTCACAGTGTCGTACAATAATATATCTGAGAAATTCAACAACATGAAGCGATTATATCAAACTTATCAACAACAACTTCGAAATTTTATTCAAGGATCTCTCGATGATTATTTAAATTTTTCAAGAGCAATTACAAGTGATTCAATTAAACAACAACAACGGCAATTAAATCAAAATTATCTATGATATAGATAAATTAGAAGATAGATTATTTAATGTGGCAGAACGAGATAAAGATTTTCGAAAATTGTTTTTGTTGACAGATAAACCTCTATCTGATTATGATTATGAAAATATTTCATCGACAGAATATAACCATCTTCCAGGTTGGGATGTACCAGCGATGAAAGCATCAACGAGAAAACTCATCGATGAATTCTTTTCACGGGCTCACGCGTTATGGTTTAAATTAATTCCACCAAAGGCAATTTTAACATCAAATAATTCAGCATACAGCAACAACAAACACAAATCTCCCGGCAACGTTGATATATCGTCGGTGATTGCAATACATGTTATCTGTGATAGTATCCTTGGAAGTTTCTCCGTGGACGTTTCAAAATCAAACAAAGCAACACAAGGATATATCATGTACACGTTTTCCCCAGACGTATCTCCGGGGAGTCTCATAGTGAAAAATCCACCTAATTTAACTTATCTTGAACCGGTTAATCCATTTATGTCCAAGATGAATTTTTCAATAACCGACCAAGATTTTAACTTGATTGACCTTCGCGGGGAAACACTACAAATAACGCTAGATGTGAAATCCTGAAAGAATTAGAAAATCAATGGAAGAATTTTCACAATTAAAAAATGAAAAATCTTTTTAGATTTTTAAAAACAATTTCACTTTTAGATTTTCAAAAACAGTTTCAATAAATGTATCAACACGTGTTAGTATCTATCCGCGACAAAGACCTTCTTCGCTACGCTATCAGGGATGTATTCGGGAGCAACACAACAGGGGAATATCACGTAGATATAGTCATAGATAACCTCGGTGAGCAATCAGAAATTTTTACTTACCGATTATCAACGTTTACAGCTTCAACAACAAAATGTTATCACGGTGAGATTAACCCGTGATCAAATAATACAATATGTACATTCATGTCTGCTTGTACAAGATCTAAAAAAAATAATTTTTAGTGAATATATTCATTGAAATATTTCATTGAAATCTTTTTGATTCTCCACTAATAATTTTTCTGTCATTATTTGCTAAACGGATTTTTTTGGTGAAATTCTTTGGATTTCCATTGTTGAAACTCTTTGATTGATTTCATTTTCTGTTTTTGTATTTAATTGTGTTAATTTTGTTTCACTAGCGGAAATTTGTTCACGTGTTTGCGCTAGCATAGTTTCCAACTGAGCTAATTTTTCTTTGTCGGCGATTATTTCTTCGACGGGTTTCAAATATTCTTCGTAGATTTTTAACTTTTTTAACGCGGTAATTAATCTAACGTGGGCATCTTTCTGTTGTTGCTCGAGTTTTTCAACCGCGGTAACATAATCGTTGTATTGTTGTTGCTGTATCGATAATTCTTGCTGCAATTTAGTACTTTTTCTATCGACGGCGTTGATATACTTTGTTAGATTTTTTTCCTCGTTCTGTTGCGGCGTATCCAGCAACGAATTTTTAATCGGGGTAAAATTCCTTCCAAATCTTATATACACGTCGAAGTGAAATCCTATATTGTTTCGCCGTAACAACCGGTTTTATTTTTCCTCGCGATTCAATAATGTTTTGTTCATCCGCGGCAGTTAAATACCTTGCTTTGTTTGGCATCTGTTATATTATGAAAATATTTTTTTTAATTCCGATGAAATTATTACCGCGATGACACCATTATCATTATTTCCGTTGCGAGGTATCATTGGTAACATTGACAGGTAATAAACATAAATCACAACGACAAATAATACAACGCGGTAACGGGAAATATTATTACCACGTGGAAAATTCATTACCGGTGTTAGGAAACCATTACCTGCGTTCGGTAACAAAAAAAATAAATCAAGTTATGTCAATTTAATACCTCGTTGAAAAAAATATTTTCGTTGAATTTATAGTATTTTCCGTTACCGATTTGTGTTATCGGTCATTGTACGTTATCATTGTTACCTGTCAGTGTTACCCACGTTTTATCGTCGTAATGGGAAATAACGATAATAATCTCGTCGCGGTAACGGGAAACAAAAATTTTTTTTTAAAACTGTATAATTACTGAAATTGCAAATATCTTAGTATTTTCCTAGGTAATTACTTGAATACAATTTCAGTAAAAAGCAGTGATATATTTTCGTGTAGAAAAAAATAATTAAAATAAATAATTAATTTAAAAATGGAAATTCAAAGAATTTCACTTACAATGTACAATGGTGTATTAAACAACTTCTCAAATTCAGCATTAATAATTTTAGCTTGTGCTCGTTCGTTATATGTTTCTTTGAGTTCATCCTCGATGGTTTTAATTATTTTACCTGACGGGACAAACAGCGCTAATTTGTCTTTGTTTTTTAGTAATACTTTTGTTCGTGCTTCAATGAGAAGTTTTATTATTCTATATTCGTTTCGATAGGATGGTTTTCCTTGATCTCTCATTGATGTAACACCGAGATATTCTTGTTCAATCCATTCAGACGTAAACGTGTTACCGGGCGGGACCAACGGAAGAAGTTTAACAAGTTCGTTAGTCAACTGAGTAATATTTTCGTCGTTCATATACATATATAAAATCTTATGTTTAATTGTTTATAAATGATATGCATAATTCATGGATAATAAAAAGAAACTCTGCATTTGAATCGTTTCGAGTACGTGGAGAGAAAAATACCATCAGCGGCAAAATGGATAGATTGTCTATGAATGCCGTAATATTTTCCCGCGGAATTCAACGAAGGAAAATATTTCTCTGTGGTATCCATGATACCTATAATAGGTATTTGATGTTGTTGTATAACTCTTTTTTTTGAATTTAAAGTATTTTCACGTGGAGACACCGCACTAAGATTATCAAGTATATTATCGAGTGGATTTCTGTTAATGTGATCAATAACTAATCCAGCTGGAGTCAAACCATTATAACATTCATAAATAAATCTAGAAGATAAATATCCCTTTATCTTTCCGTTATATCTAATACTAATCATTATATAACCCATATTATTTATATGTCCGATACTTTTCTTTAATCGAGTATGTCGAATAATACCATCACGTGAAGCTTCGTAATCAACATAAACAGGGTGAGATATAAATATTATTTGATTCATATTCCCATATGCAAAATTAATATTTAATTGTTATTTTTTATAATTGCCAGATATATAATCTTGCTCGGTAATTACAATGTTATATCGACGTCGATAATATCTGGCTAGTTCGTTAAATCTATGATTGCCACAATCTCCACATAAACGCGTCTTACCTTTTATTCCTTTTGAGCAGCTAATACAAGTTAATACTCCAGTGGAACCTTTCTTAATAACATATTTATGTAGCGCACAATATTCTCCAATACAGTTTCGTCCACAAAATCCATCATCGCGAAGATGCATCCATGAACATTTATTTAATGTCATTATAACATACATAAATTTTTAATTGAACACTAATTTGCATATTATTTATATGACTAAATTATCGAAGATTTCCCTTGATTACCCATCACGGACACGATATCGATATGACTTAGATTCAAAGATATCTCCGACGAAATACAAACATAGAATCATACGATCCACGAAGGAAAACGTCAACATTGGTCAAAAGGCGCCGCGTATACATATTCATCATTCCGAACAGACTTTAACGATGGTACTTTAACGGAGAAACGAGCACGTGAGATTATGTCAAACATCGACTTCAATAATGATCGTGAATATACCATCCAAATAAATTATGTAAATTTTAGGAGACAACTATTAGCGAAATCACGTAAAGTTGTTTTATTAGATCCACTTGATATACTTTTCCCACCGAAGACACGAAAATGGAATTTACGTTATCAGATTCATCCAATCAAATATAAAAATAAAAAAACTTACATTGACGGCGAATACAAATCCAGCAGTGTTAGTCGACGTTGATCGTCGACGCTATAAAAAATCTTATCCGTTTACGGTAATAATATATGGGCTGTTTCCCGTTGAAAAACCCCCGAACATCAACGAAATAAACATCAACGACGATGTCGTAGATGTACCACGAAAACGAATCCGATATGACCTCGATGATAAAATATCACCGACGAAATACAAATATAAAATCATAAATCGTATCCGTGAAGGAAAACGTCAACATTATTTAAATGGTGCCGCGTATACATATTCTTCGTTCAGTACAAATTTCGATGACGGTACTTTAACGGAGAAACGAGCACGTGAGATTATGTCAAACATCGACTTCGAACAACATCACAAATACACCATCGATGTAATCTATGTAAAATTCAAACAAAAACCATCACGGGGTCAACGACGACGACGACGCAATGATCCCATTGAAGAACTTTTTGGAGATCCAACTCCGACATGGACGTTACATCATCACAGACACAGAGTAACATATAACAAGAAGTTATTTGGGTTAACGAAATATACACAACCAGGAGCGTTAGTCGGAATTGATGGACAATATTACAATGTAGCATATCCGTTTACAGTTATCATATATGGGTTATTTCCCGTGGAAACACCCAACGATGATGAAGTCGGTGGAATGAAATTATCATCGACGGTAAATTGTGTAACCGAACAAACAATAAAACATTTTGAAACATCGAAACGTGGAAATGGATTAACTCCACGTAGACGTTCAATCATTGAACGGTGGAATAAATACGTCGTTGATAAAGGTACCGGTGCAACCCGCGATGATATATCACGGTTAGAAAAAAAATTAAAAGTTCCAATCATCGTAAAGATGTTACCGGACCAAATATTTTATGAATCTGGTCTTTATCATAAAGCCGGATCCCCAATTGAAATTATCGATCATAATTTTCATGCGTGGGGAATCTCAGATGGAGATTTTCCTCGGAGTAAAACTATACGTGTTTACAACGGTGATAATATGTTCGATTGGATCAAAAATAATTATCGTGATCCAGTAAATATATGGTTGTTTTCCAGTGATGGTGATCAATATGACCAATTTGTGTCCACGGATGGAAAAATCTATCGACGAAAACAATTACAACAATCCATGGAAGAGTTTGCGAGTAAATACATCGATGAAACATCGAAGAATTTCACGTATGAAAATCCAATTACGAAACTTACCACGTGTAGTTTTACACTATCATCAATTGCGGCTCAATTTGCCAGAGAAAAAACTCATGGCGTCCAACTAGAAAAAAATTCATCGATGATATCCGAGCAAGTTGTGTTGAATTTGGCCATGGTGGTTTATGGAATACAAAATATGATCTTGAAACGATGATATCCGTTGATATGATTGCGTGTTATCCAGGAAGTTTCCTTGGTGGTGGTGAATGTAATAAATATTTCAAACGATTTGGAATACCTACACATAAAATGGTACGAAGAGCCGTTAATGGACCGTTTCCTAATTATAATTTAACAGGATTCGCTGAAGTAGCCTCGTTTACGTTTGCGTCAGGATTACATCCTGTGTGTTATCATTGGATTGGACGACATCTACATGTAAAACGATGGACACCAATAGTGTTACTACGATATATGATAGACAGTAGAATGTTAACATCGTTGAAGATATCTGAAGTAATATTCAGCGTGGAAAAACAAACTGATATTTGGCTACCAACTCCAGATAAGTTTCCCAATTACAACGTTGAATTTCTTCGTGATATAATAACCAGCGAATGTAAAAACATGGGAAGAATTATAATTGGAAAATTTACACAAGGAGAAAGCTCAAACGAAGATGGAACTCGACGACGTAAAACTGCTAAATTGATATTAGATCCCGGAGAACTAAAATTTGTCATCGATGACGCAGTATCAAAAGGGATATTTTCTAGACAAACTATTGCAAAACTATCATCGGGGGAACCATTTGGAACAATCGCAGAATATTTCATCGATGAAATGCCACAATATACCCATTTGCGAGCATATATGCTTGCATATGTAACCATAAATCTATTTTCGATGATAAATAGATTTCCTGATATCGCTGTAAGAGTTGCAACTGATTAGTTTTATTATGATCGAAAATATCACAGCGAAGTTGCAAAATATCTTGGCGATGGTACCACTTGGGGAACTTGGCGCGTCAAACATGAACAATTAAATATATACCGGGAACACGCTGATGTCAAGGATAGATCTGATTTTCATGGATCCCACATTGATGAAATTTCAACATCTCCAAACATCCACGATCCGATAGCACGACATAATCTAGTTTATTTAAATGGGATGGGAGGTTGTGGAAAAACAACACGAGTAATTGAGTTATTTCGCGGGAGTGATTTTATAGCGTTAACACACACTCATAGACTTGCTAGAGATTTTTACGAACGGGGGATTACCACGAGTACTTATCATAGTTTCTTTCGATGGAGCGGTGATAAGTGGAGTCCAGAGCGAATGGGAACCAAAAAAATTCCAGATGTGATACTATGGGATGAAGCTTGTACGGTATCAAAAAAAATATTAAAAATGTTTCTCGAATTTTTAAAAACAAAAAATACCACTGTGATATTATGTGGAGATCATGGACAACCACCACCATTTAAAAGTATATCGCCGCATTGTTGGTTAAAATCATACGTTGATTATTACGAAGAAATGAATGAAGATCGTAGATCATTAGATCCAGAATTAACACACTTGAAAAAACTTATAAGATGTACAAATAATAAAAATCAAGGAATGGTATTACGTGGAACAATACCAGCAACATCATTAGATGAATTTTTACAAATATGGAAACCATCTGATATGGTTATCGCTAGTAGAAAAGCAACCAGAGACATTATCGTGAGAAAATTATTTTATCTTCATGAGAGTAAATTTCCTGATAAACCAGTTCCGTTATGTTATCGACCCAAAGACACTCGACGACAAAATATCCTCGTTGAGATACCAGGGCAACAACAACAACAAGAACTTGTATTGAATGATATCATTGAAGTTAATTTATCAACGGTAAGAGACGCAATAAATGCGGAGAATTCTCCGTGGAAATTAGGATATGCGTCAACGATACATTCATCACAAGGATTAACTATCACTGATACAAAAATGTGGATCATCGATGATTTCATAGAATGGGATAATTTGATTTATTTAGCTGTATCACGAGTGAGAAGAATATATCAACTCGGACTAGTAACAGTTACACTACAACAATTAACATCATCGTAAATTTTTCGGTGGTAATTGAGTATCATCTGGAATAACTTGAAGCTGTTCTCGAGTAAAACTTCGTTGAGGTGCAGTTGGATCCAATTTATAATACGTTGGTCTATGCATTGATGACACCATAGAATATATTTTATGGGTGGTAATACTCCATATAGGATCTGTTGACCGTCTAACACCACCTTCAAGTTCACCTGGTTCATATAAATATCTTACAGTGGCATTCCACGGTAATGAAGTATCATTATACAATGAAATTTTTCCAGGTATATATTTTTTTGTTATCGCGATGGCTGGTTTATCATTTATCGATGAAGTTATCTGATTATTAAGTGATGAAATCACCTCAGGAAGTCTTTTTACCCATTCTCGAGATCTATCCCGCTGAATAAATTCCTTTGCGGTTTGATAATAAAATAATTTATCAGCAAGAGTTCTATTAAATCGCTCGACAATTGCCTGATCACGATGTATTGCAGTATGTCCTCGTCGAATTATAACATTATGTTGAGACATCAACGACGATACTTCACCGAAAAATTCCTTACCAGGATCAACCTGTAATAAATTTGGCCAACGTAAAGGACTTCGCTGATAGATTTTCTTAAACGCGTTAGCAACCTCCGATGATGATTTTGTTGATAACGGCTCAGCTTGCTTATATCTACTGGCGATATCAACAACAGTTAATGCATATTTGTAAACCTGTTTTTGTTTATCATGTGGTAAATATAATATATCAGCTTGATGAACTTCATTTGGAACATGAACATCAAATGATCCATATTTGATTGATGTTGGACCAGGTAGATAAATTTGCCATATTGCTTGTCGAGCTAACCACGCTGCAGCAACATCACGTGAGACTTTAGCGGCGCTAGCTAATTTATTTATAGCAGATTTACCCATGTAATATCCTGTAGGAGAATAATAAATTTTTTCCATTGTTATTGAAAATCATTCGAATTAAATACTTGCACCAAACAATAATTTACTTTTCATTGCTGATTTTATTAACCAAGAAGCTAATTTTTCTTTGACGGATTTATCTTTGATTGAATTCAACACATGAATTAATTTCACATCCGCGAGATGACGCTGTTGTAGATCGTTACTTCGATACGCTATATCATGTATCCGACATGCTTCATCGATGGAATTTATCGGATTTTCTCCCGGGTTAGGATTATTTTGATCATCAAGTCTTATATCTAATCGCGTTCCTGGTCCACAATAATTATATCCGGGAAGGTGTTTTTCACCTGGATATTTTGCCCATGGTACCCCTGGAAGTTTAGCAAACTTGGCGGCGATATCTCCTCCGGTTTTAATTCTTTTTTTTTTCCTTGAAAATCGAAGATTTTTCCGATTTCACAAATTGATATTTTTTTTATCCCACATCGCTCACAATTTCCGACTACCGCGCTTCGATTATTTTTCGTGGTAACATTTACAAGATTTAACGTTGGTGTACGTGTCTTACATTTCACACAATATAGATCCATAATTATATTTATGTTATATCAACAAATGGAAGTAATCGATTTCTCAGCGTTGAAAAAACAACAACCAATAAAATATCATCCGATGTTACCAAACTCAATCAGAATGATAATTATTGGATCATCAGGAAGTGGTAAGACACAATTGTTACTTACGATGATAATGAAGTATTTAACCTGGGATAAATTATATTTAGTTGCGCCAAGCGTAGATGATCAACATTGTTATCAAGTACTACAAGATTACGACGAAGCCGCTTCAGAATCTTACGGTGGAAATGTAATTGAATTTATCAGAGATATTGACGAAGCACCATCCGTGGAAGATATTGATGGATTCGTTAATAATCTTGTTGTATACGACGATGTTATGTTGGACCAGCAAAAGAATCCAGCTAGAATATTTTCCCGAGGACGTCATAAAAACATTGACGTGATATATGTAACTCAACTTTATACACAAATACCAAAAGTGATAAGGGATAACTGCAATATGTTACGCGTGTTTAACGGAGTTGACACGCACACGTTAAGAAATATTTGGCAGACCTGGTGTCCTGACATGGATTATAATCGATTTCAAAATTTCTTTAGCGGCGCCAGAGCTGCCCAACATGGATTTGTAACGATAAGTATACACGATCCTCGGACACGATATCGAGTTGGATTAGATAAAATTTATGGTTAATTTCTCTCATTGATGACCAACCGACACATCAAACGTCGTCGATGATGTCACTAATCGTTGTCGCCGATAAAGCTTCGTTGATTATAATCGAACGACCATGTCGATGATGCTCTCGATATGGTACCCCCCCCCCCCGTCGTCGACGATGATATCACCATGTTCGATATATTATCATACGCAAATAATAATTTTTAATAGTCGTTATCACAAAATAAGGCTTCGTTCAATAACAATATCAAAAAACCCTGTCGACGATGCTCTAAAAAATAGTGGGTTCAGCCCTTCTGCTGCTTAAGCAACATGGTTGGCTGGGAACAACAACGCCATTACAGAGTAGCGGAGCACGTTCCGGGAGGCACTATTTGATTAAAAAATACACTGTAAACAAATAAGGCATCATAAAATATCGCCATCTAGTAATACATAAGTTTCTAACAGCTACTCGAAACATAAGGATGAGTTGAAATAATCATCAGAATGGATGAAATGAGGGTCGGTCGATCTCATTCAAAGCCGACATGTGCTTTCAACGAGGGACCGTCTCAAGGCAAAGCGATAATTAGAAACAAGGTACATGTACGGCAACATTTTAAATAATCATACTAAATGTATGGATAAGATAAAATTGTGAGACTGGTATAGCAATATATAGCCATTGTCTGCTGCCATGCCACATCCCAGATTTAGTTGAAGGACTTGAAGACAAATCGTATGAGGTTTTACATTAAGAAGATCTAGCTGGGACTTGGCATTACAGAACATTATTTATGCTTAATAACATAAGTTTAATTAAAAACATTTTGTAACAAAACTTGAATGATTTGTGGACCCTGCCCAACGTAGAATTGCAGCCTAATTCCATTTCTGCAAGAAATTTGTTAAAATATTAAAAGCGTATGAATTGAAACCAAATTATATAATAGGTAATTATGTAAGAAGCCTAACCTGTGGTGTCAAGATAATGTGACTGGGCGGGACATCATGCTACATATCTGTGCTAGACATCACTATAAAATGCCCCACTGCAGATATCGTGGCGATATTACTGATTTTTAAAAGCTACGTTAAAAATCCTAATCACATACACACATATAATACAGTATTTGCCGTGAATAGTTCGCGATCGACATTTTGCATGCCAACTCGATGTCTTGACGCCGAGTAATTGCCCATTAACAGAGTGCATACTTATACTTCGCACGTGCACTGCTTTGATCCTTGCCAGAAGAATAATTATCATAAGAAATCGTACTGACAGACAACTTTTAAAGGATCCCCATATCATAAAATTTTTCAGCTGACATAAATTTTGATCATTAGTCAATCTTTTTAAGACATATAAAACAATCAGTCTAAAACCATATAAACCCATTCACATCTTATGGAGAATTTGGATCTACTGATATACGCAAATGAAATATTAAGTGTGTTCGGCTTGCTTTAATTTGCATACTTCTGGTTCCATAACAGCTTAAGTTAATAACATAACATATTACAGGTATCAAAGACCACCGTAAGTTGTGATACCATGGTGGGCATGCGCACTGAGTGGACGATTTTTGTTAATATGGTTTAACGCCATTTGTCAGCACAAGATAAGCTATACATGGCGGCCAGTATTAATGGTGGAGGAAGAACCCGGAAAACCCCGGAAAGAACCACCGACCCACTAGAAGCTACTGGCAAGCTTTCTCACATACACACATTGGCTGAATCCTAGACTCTAACCCACGCAGATAGAGGTGAGATGGCAGTGATCTGTAACGGAGAGCGCTTTAGACCACTCGGCCACTAGGGCCCCACCTGAGTGGACCGAATAGTTCCAGTTCAAGCCTGTAACCTAGTTTTCGAAGAGACCTATACGGCAGCTCGAAATCGGGTGTAACACTAATTTGCGACACACTTTATTCTGCAATATTATTAACATCGAATTGTCCTTGTTGACATATGCGTTTAATATACTGGATTATTTATACGCAAAATAGTACATAGCTGAGGGCAATATGTGCGTGCGTACATGGATGCATGTCTGCCTGTCTGTCTTGTCTGTCTGTCTGTCTGTAGGTAGGTAGGTAGGTAGGTAGGTAGGTAGGTAGGTATGTATGTATGTATGTATGTATGTATGTATGTATGTATGTATGTATGTATGTATGTATGTATGTATGTATGTATGTATGGAAAAAATACCCACGGGTGCTACTAAATACAAGTCTCATTTGTCTACAGTCTTTTCTTTAAATAACAAAATATCACCTACTCGAAATTGTAATTTTTTTTTATATAAAGACTTAATTTAATAAGAGGATGACGTACTGTCAAACAAATAAAAACAATGAAGAACATGCAAAAGAAAAATTTTCTTGTAGAACATGTTTGACTGTTGAAATGAAACCAAATTAAAATGAAGCTTAGATTCTTACAGAATTGAAAATGGAGCTATCATGTGCAACTATTTATTACGTAATGAAACAGTTTAATTTATGTCACGTAGAATCCAATCATTACACTAAAGAATGTGCATTTTGGTTCACAGGTAAATCCCAGTTTCTTCGTTAGAGCCTCAGCCTGGGTCATAAATGGGTCCATTGTATCAGCTGTTTGTTAAATCCTAACAAAAAAAACAAATTGCTGATTTTAATGAAAGTTTATATTACTTATCATTAACAGAGAATTTACTTTTCATTTGCAACCAAATAACTACTGCTGATAAATTAGTTGAAAACCCATTTAACAGTGTTACTGTGTTATTCGTCAATAGAAAGAAATTATGTGTGCAACCGAAATACATATGTGCGGGCGGAGATCAATTATAGTATATGTAGTAAGTTCAGGAAGCTATATAATAAGAATTGGTTGTGATCAATATTGTAATCTGATAAACTCTTGATAAATTCATTAAGCTTTACACTACCAAAAACTATATGTACAGTAAATTGATCAGCAATTTCCACATCAAGATGTCATGATAATAAGTCATTATGGATGTTTTAGAACTGTATATTTGACATCCCAACAGAAGGTGTTATTTTGATTCGACATCCCCATATGTCCAGTATTCTCTGCTAGGAAGATGAATTTCAAAAGAAATGGGTACTAGAGTACTTCATCTGGACTTCTGATGGGTATTCTAGGTTTGAAGTACCCATACACAAACGTAATAATATAAAAGAATTACATGTCTATCCCGTTTTCGATATTCGTCAAAGTATTCAATAGATGTGTTACTTATTATTTTTACTGGTGAAGTGCTCCACGTTTGAAATGTAGAAATTAGACAGGATTGTTGATACAAGGCTGTTCTCCTCAAATCGCGCCGAATATTATTTGGTGCGTGACTGATGTAGGAATGACTGTTATACATCTGTTTTATTTAGTTTTTGTTTATGACCAAAGCTTCTTGTTTCTGAGTGTAAGTTAATCAAAGCAATTAACTTAATCTGTAAATTACTTCAATTGAGAGCCTAATTAAGTACTTACTCAGTGTCAATGTTGGATTTATTTTGAATACTGGTGAGAATTGAATTGTTTCGATACGGTAATTATCTACATCCGATTCTAGCATGTCAAAGGTGCCAACGTTAATGTAATATACAGGTGTATAGTCAGCCTAACAAAACCATCCTATAAAATAAACCAATTTTTCAGTCTGAAATACTTTACTAATGCAAGACAGGGTGAACATCCAGTAGTTTTCATTTCAACTGCTAACTCGAGGAAAGTTACTGAATAACGGGTAAGTAATATCCTTTCTTCATTTTTATGGGAAAAAAAGAGTTAAAAAAATTATCTTGTATAAAAGCACCTTTCACTCGAACATTCTATATTAGCCATAATAATAAATACATACATAATTAAATTTCATATCGACATCGGTTACTAAAGGTGCCAATCTAACTTCCATCATATCAGCCATTTTTGAATGCATTATTCTTGCTGCTCCTCCGGAATGGATGTCCACATTAACATATAGTTTTCACTAAAAGACTTTTTATAATAAATGGGTTTAAGTAAAAGAAAGGTGCCAATCTGACATCCAATATTTCCATCATGCCAAATATTTCGATAATCGTTTTACCGCTCTGTGTAAATGAGTGGCCACATTGACATGGGGGTTTCAATAACAGTCAAGTAAATTTTATTGAATAAAAGCAGGATTCAGAATCAATTGCATCATTATTGATTATTATATGTATGATACTTGGGAGGTTGTGTAGATCCTTTTATTAAATGTTCCACAAGATATTTTGCTGGGAAATCAATTAAAAATTACATTTCTCAATTAACTAATGAACTTACACTCATGCTTTAGCGCCAGTGGTCATGGACCAAACGCGCTTATTGAATGTTCTTTATTCGTCGTCAGTCTATATGTTAGTACATACTGTTATCGGGGTCGTATTAAACACCGCGAAGTTTATATTTATATTTGGTTCTAGGTACTTTGACCACAGGTGGTTTGACCATAGGTGGTTTGTCTACAGCGGGGGTTTGACCACCGGGGTTTTGTCCATAGGTGGTTTGTCCACATGTGGTTTTTATTATAATAATAAACTGTTATTTAGAGTTTAAAATTATGGTCAAATTAATGAAATTTTATGTGACAAGTTTCCTTTGAGTTGCCAATAAGTGAATGCTAATTAGTAATTAACATGTAAAAAATACAAGTCAATAACAGCTTGTTTTCGGTCCACATAAAGGCTGGTGCCAGGCCTACTCGATTTATTATTAAACAGGAAATGAACACAAATTAGGCAACAAGTCCAACGTTTCACAAATTAAGGCTTTAGATCTACTAGAAAATTACACTCAGTCCTACAAAATACATACCGCATATAAATGATAAAATAAAATCAAAACATTAATGTCATGCAAATATTATAGTTAATGGAATAACAGTTTTATGGTTAACTAAATGATAGATGTGCAACAGCATGCAAATATAATCCCTTGATAACGTTAAGATATACATTACACAACTTATAATCCTTCAACTATACAAATTTCAGTGAATTAAATGCCGCAACTTATAATTCCTGTAGATATGCTTTACGCAATTTTTAATCCCTCGCTTTAATCCCCAAATATACTTACATCTAATGCTCCAACAACTACTCATAGTCTTTTCATATTATGGTCAAACCCCCTGTGGTCAAACCACCTATGGTCAAACCCCCGCTGTGGACAAACCACCTATGGTCAAACCACCTATTGTGAAAGCACCTGAGGTCAAACCTCCGCGTACCTTATATTTGTACATATTGACTTTACTTTGACAATATTACAATTAAAATTGTTAGAAAGGGTATTTGAATGTTGGTTGAAAGTAGAATTGGGTCATGCACACCCTCAGTTGTCTGCCGTTGCATAGTTTCTTTTCATGTTCATTTAGTCTGAAATCAAAGTCGAATGTACAGTATCGCCACCACAGCAGCTATGTTATAAATAAATGTTTAAACTAATTTAATCTGTTTTGGACTATTCCGGTGGCCTAGTGGTTAGGAGCTAGCCTCGAATGCAGGAGAATCCAGGGCGAGTCATACCAGACTTTTAAAATGATATTAGCGTTTGCCTCCCTTAGCACTCAGCATTAAGAGGTTAGTGCAAGGACTGGTCGACCTGGCATCAGGATAATGTAACTAGATGGGACATGATGCTACATGTCTGCGGTATGATGCCGGAGTATTAGACATCACTATAAACTGCCACTGTACCGACATCGTAGCGATACAACTGAAATGTTTTTAAAGCTATATCACACACACACACACACACACACACACACACACACACATAACATATATATATATATATATATATATATATATATATATATATATATATATATATATATATATATATATACATACATATATATATATATATATATATATATATATATATATATATATATATATATATATATATATATATATATATATATATATATATATACATATACATATATATATCCTCTATTGCTTCTGTTGCAATGTACAGATCCTAAAGTCAAAATGAATAATGAGTTTGATGACACAATTGAAAATGGTCCTTTTTATTTACAGATTATGATGGCTATAAGAGGCATACATTTCTTTCTCTTATTCCTGATTTTGGACTATATATTCTGCCGTGGTGTTGAAGAGTCAAAACTGTTGGAAGATACAGTTTCTGCAGACAACTTTACGTATTACAGTCTCTCTGTACAAGGACACATTTATATTGAGCTGGAATCTCTAGAAGAAGGGGATGCGGACATATATGTTTCAGACGAGACGCTTGAACCTGATTACGTAAATTATAAACTCAAGTCGGTAACTTGTGGTCTAGATAGTGTAAAAGTGCCAGCTGAATTCAAGCGGCCAGTTGGAATTGGAATTTTTGGTCAACCAGTTAATGCACCTAGCAGGTACAAAATGACACTCGAATGGATGGCCAGAACAGATGTAAACAAACAATTTTTGAATCTCGAGACAAAGGCACATTCCAGGAAAATCGCTACACGTGTACGCAATACAGGCCCATTTAATCGGATGAAAATGTTGATATGGCTAAATATCTTTCTGATACTTGTTATTATGGCTCGTCCAGCTCTAGTAATAATGTGTGACATACTTGCAACTTTCTGTATGTTTTTTTGTGTCAGATTTTTAATCTCTGCGTTAAGGACGAAAAGATTATATTATGATGTTGTAGTTTAATCGTTTACCAGCTGAAATGTGATTAAGAATATTTTTTTATTTACTAGAAAAACCGAAATACTCTGAAGAAAAAAAAACAACGAAATGCACATGTATTTACATGTTCTCTGTATATATTGGTTTCCACACATAAATTATTATTTGTTTTTGTTTGAATAATAATATAAACCAAAATAAAATATCTTTTATGTGAATTTGATGCGAATTATTTTACTTTTTCCTAATTATAGCTTGCGTTTGAATATATTATACTATGATGTACAAAGTCTGTCGAATCAAGTAAGACTGAGTGACGTCATTACATGAATTGTGCTAAAAATAGGAAGAAAGCAAATAATTCGTATCAAAATCACGTAAATCATATTTTATTTTGCTTTATGTTATTATTCAAACAAAAACAAAATTAATTTATGTGTGGAAACCGATATATACAGAGAGAACATGTACATACATGTGTATTTCGGCGTATTTCAGTGTTTCTAGTAACCCATATATTTTTGTTTTAAATAAAAGTTGCTCTATATTTAACATGTGTATTTTATAACCTAACATTGTATTTTCTATTGCGATTTATATGACAATAAAATTAAATTGTCAAAATCTTTGTTTGGGTTATTGAATGGAATGAAAGTAACTCCCTTCATGTGATCTTTATTGACATATCTCGAGTCATTACGGCACATACCATAACAACATTTTTACAACCATTATTTAAGCCTAGAAAGAAATGTTATCGCTTAAATTTTAAAATACGATGAAAAGAACAAGACAGTTTACTCACGACTGATTCTATGTTTGTCCCAAAACAATATGGCTGACGGCGCAATGCCTAGCGGGTAAATGACATCATACAATATTTATAGCTGGCAGAACAACCCTTTCAACTTGATTCCATTTTTAGTTTTATGTCTGAAAGGCCAGTTAGAGAAACCTTAATTGCTAGACAGATCGGGGAAACTCATTTTCAGCTACAACCAAGTGGATCGAAGTCATATCGCAGTCTAAAATAAGATTCAGATGTATTTGGTTAAGTTGGATTACTATATGTCAAGCGAAGCAAATTAGCTGTGTAATGAACTACTGCTAATCTGCTTGGCCAGAACTGGACCAAACTTAGTAGAAGAGCTTTCAAATTTATACAAATTATGTAAAGTTGTCTTTAGATATGACTGATGTTAAAAAATCCCAACAAATTCTTCTAAAAAACATTCAACTACATTTTACACAATGCGATATAATCATGGTATTTAAAGCTTCAGGTCTGCATAATCTATACTCAGATGTTATCATTGTTACTAAAAACAATATTTAAACAACTTTCCAAAACTGATGAACAGATTTTAATCTCGTCTAACAGATGTCGTCTAGTCAGAAATCGACCGAACGTTTTCTGGCATTAAGGGATTTCTCTTTTTCTTTTGAAAAAAGTATACAGATTTGCTATCAAATATGGCCACCATTAATAAAATTGGAATATCATTGAAGGAACGTTTTAAAAACTATTAAGTATAATTTGAATAAATTTGAAAGAAGGTTTTTTTTGAATGAATAGTTATTAATTTTGCACAAAGATGTAATTTAATCATAGTCGGGTCTTACCTATTTTGGAGTTTGAAATAATAGGTAATATCTCACTGCCTTCATCAGCAACTACTGCTTCACTGATCAAACATGATGACCAGTTTCATATGCTTATTTGACAGAGAGTTTCGAAGCTTATATGAGAGAAACTTTCGACGCTTATTTGATACACAGTTTCTAAGCATATTTAACATCAAGTTTCTAAGCTTATTTGACAGCACGTTTAGAAGCTTAATTTGAGAGACAGTTTTGAAGCTTATTTGACAGCCAGGTTCGAAGCTTATTTGACACACAGTTTCGATATTTTTTTACAGCAAATTTTGAAGCTTATTTGACTGACAGTTTTAAAGCTTATTTGACAGCATGTTTCGAAGCTTATTTGACAGCAAGTTTCGAGCTTATTTGACAGTAAGTTTCAAAGCTGATTTGACAGACATTTGTGAAGGTTATTTGACAGTTTCGAAGCTTATTTGACTAACAGTTTCGAAGCTTTCTTGAGAGATAGTTTTGAAGCTTGTTTGACTGACAGTTTCGAAGCTTATTTGGACAGCAAATTTTGAGCTTATTTGACACTAAATATCGAAGCTGATTTGACAGATATTTTTTAAGGTTATTTGACAGTTTCGAAGCCTATTTGACAGCACGTTTCGAAGCTCATTTGCCTGACAGTATCGAAGCTTATATGCCAGCAAGTTTCGAAGATTTTTGACAGCAAGTTTCGAAGCTTATTTGACTTACAGTTTCGAAGCCTTTTTGAGAGATAGTTACGAAGCTTATTTGACAACATGTTAGCAAGCTTATTTGACTGACAGTTCGAAGCTTATTTGACTGACAGGTTCGAGGCTTATTTGAGAGACAGTTTCAAAGTTTATTTGACTGACTGACAGTTTTGAAGCTTATTTGAATGACAGTTTCAAAGCTTATTTGACAGCATGTTCCGAAGCGTATTTGACATACAGTTTCGAAGCTTTCTTGACAGACAGTTTCGAGCTTATTTGACAGTAAGTTTCGAAGTTATTTGACAGCAAGTTTAGAAGCTTATTTGACTGACTGTTTCGATGCTTATTTAACAGACAGTTTCGAAGCTTATTTGACTGACTGACAGTTTCGAAGCTTATTTGACTGACAATTTCGAAGCTTATTTGACTGAATGTTTCGAAGCTTATTTAACAGTAAGTTTCGAAGCTTGAAAGCCCTTAGGACTGATACAAATAATGGTCCAATATATAAGACTACATTTATTTCCAGCAGAAAAATTAATAAAGCATTTAATTTTTTAGCAAATATTTTACGTGGATTATTTTAAAAATGTAAATTATTGATCAATCATCTTTCAGATGTTCACATAATTTTATTGTTACGTGCTTAGGCTCGAATAAGCAGCAACATAGAAAAAAGTGAAAATAATAAGCTTGTAAAATTTAACAAACAATTTATTAAGCACAAATATTTTCATAAAAGAAAATAAATAAACTTACGGTTTTAGAGAATCAAGTCTAAAAATAATGCAAAAAATTCAAAATATAATCCACTAGTGGAATTGCAAGAGTCCTGATAATAAAATATCCTAATAGTTCCCGGTTCGAATCTTGACGATGTAATCCAATATGGACGACGATGTTACGTGATGAAGTCAGTTTTAGTTTTATAATAATCCAAATGAGCACAAGTAATTTCTAGATAAATAACACAATAAATTCCTCTTGATCCCAAACGAATTGAAATAATTTACACTCAAACAATAAAACACATATTGGTATTCCAAAGCCCAGACTAACTACTGAACTGTTCTTTCCCAAACATTAATTTAAATACCTGTTTTTACGTAAACAGGAAAGGGGTCACGACCTTCCAGAATCTCTCAGAACAATATCACGTTCAAGAAATCACGCAAACATCATGATCTAGAAAGATGTCCTTGGAATGAACCAATCATTTTTAAAATAAAGCTCTAATGTCCTTGGAATCAACCAATCATTTAGAAGCTTGTTTACACTCAGAAGCAAGGTAAGAAAATGAGGGTAACATCTGTTGTTTACTGGTAGAGTGAAAACTTCTAGAAAAATTTCCCAATGAATGAATTTTTAATCCAAAATGTCAAATTTTAATCTGACAAAAATAAATAAATTATTTAAATCAAATATACGTAACATTATCATATGTAAACTCATTGGATATTTCATTCGTTGTCAATTGCACAACAAGACCTCTGACATTAAGTCATGGAATTTGTAACATTTTCTGCTCTTTTGCAAATATTTGACATTAATGTTAATGGTCATTAATGTATTACAATGAATGAAACCTGATGTATATTTGATATTTTACATTGTAATGTGTATTGAATATCTTACATTGCTGTATGTATTGGATATCTTAAAATGTATTGGCTTTTGAATATCTTAGATCTTACTTTGCAATGTGCATTGAAAATCTTACTTAAGTTACAATGTGATGTGTATTTGATATCTTACAATGCAATGTGTGTTAAATATCTAACATTGGAATGTGTATTGGATATCATTTTAGTACAACGTGTATTGAATGTCTTACATTGCATTACGTATTGGATATCTTTCAATGTAATGGATAGGTGATGTCTTATATTGCAATGTGTATTGAATTCTTACACTGCCATATTATTATGTATTAAATATCTTACAATGCTTTGTATATTGGACATCTGAGATTGCAATATGTATTTGATATCTTGCTGCAATGTGTATTCGATATATTACATGTCTATGTGTATCGGATATCTTACATTGTAAATATATCGCATTATAGATAATTTATGTATAGTAATTTTTCTTATGCACAATATATTTGCAAAACAAAAATAAAGTTTTTTTCATTCAAATTTGTTTATCTTTACCAATTTTTTTTAAAATATCACCTTAAAATTCCATTTGTATTTAGATTCCATACAGGTTTATGATGCACTTCCGCATCTACACTCAATTATTAGATGTATTCTGGCACTAACTATACATACATACATACATACATACATACATACATGCATGCATGCATGCATGCATGCATGCATGCATGCATGCATGCATGCATGCATGCATACATACATACATACATACATACATACATACATACATACATACATACATACATACATACATACATACATACATACATACATACATACATACATACATACATACATAAATACATACATACATACATATGCCCTGTCTTCAATTATATGTACATAATTATACTCACAACTCAGTTATGTGGGTGTACATGTTTATGCGGACAATTCAACTATGTGGATGTTATACATTGGCAACTCCTATATTGACAACTCAACTACTTAGATATACATGTATATATTGAGAAATGTATGGATGTGTAGTTTACACTGATAACACAAATATATGGATGTATATGTCTGTATTGAAATTCAACTGTGTGGATTGTCACGTGTTTAGGATATAAAACGTAACACAGAAAAAGTGAAAACAACAAGATTTGTAAAATTTAACAAATACTTTATTTCTTGGATAAAGATTGTAAAAATAGAAAAAGGACAATTTTAAGAATCAAATCCAAAACATATCCAAGAATAATCCACGAATTAAATTACAAAGTCCTAGTAATGAAATATTCTAATACGTTCTCGGCTTAGTTTTAGAACTGGTCGGCCTTGTGGCAGCATAACGTGTCTGGGTGAGACATGATTCTACAAGGCTGCTGCACGTTGTCCGAGCGCTAGACATCATGGATATGACTGAAAACTTGTTAAAGCTACGTTAAATATCCAAATCTCTCTCTCTCTCTCTCTCTCTCTCTCTCTCTCTCTCTCTCTCTCTCTCTCTCTCTCACACACACACACACACACACACACACAAACAACACATTCAGCTAGACTTGTCAGGTTTATGATGCACTTCCGCATCTACACTCAATTATTAGATGTATTCTGGCACGATACATACATACATACATACGTACGTACGTACGTACGTACGTACGTACGTACGTACGTACGTACATACATACATACATACATACATACATACATACATACATACATACATACATACATACATACATACATACATACATACATACATACATACATACATATTTTTAATGTGTTGTGCCCCGAGTGGCTGACTGGTCTAAAGCTCTCACGTTCTGGATCACTGCCATCTCACACCTGTCTGGGTGGGTTCGAGTCTCAGTCACACCTAACGTGGCTACATGAGAAAGCTTCCCAGTAGTTTCTCGTAGGCAGGTATTTCTTCATAGAGTTTTCCAGGGTTCTTCCTCCGCCATGCATAGCTTATCGTACGCTGAAAAATGGCGTTAAACCCTTCAACAGCAACAACAACAACAACAATAGCAATGTCTGTATATATTCTTGCACTGATCACAAATTAACTATCACTTAACAAATAAATATATCCAGATTTATTTGTGTTATACCATATTCCTATCTTATGCGCCTAGCCTATACATGGAAAGGATATTGTTACGACCGTTTGCTAAGGTTCTTTCAGTCATAACCTATTCTGCGTTCGCCTGGTACTGGCTTGAGGTGAAGTGAATGTAGCAATCTTATTGCGATGTTTGCATTGATATTTCTGTATAATAAAAGACTAGAACAACAGAAGAGATTATAGATGAGAATGAAGAACTGTGTACTATCTATGACAAGTAAATACAAAATAAATTATATTTTACTTTTTATTGTGTTCTCTCTTATTTTCTTTTCTCGAATATTCACAAGATCACAAGTACATTGACATCCACAATAATAATTTTACTTTATGACTATACATTTAATATATCCAACAATCTTGTTAGTTTAATACACAATTTTGTATGTATATTTAAAAAGACCTCAATTTCAGCATCAATGTTTTATAAACTTGATTTTATAAAATAAAGATTTTATAAAATAAAGTTATTGTTTTTTTTATAACATCAAAGATTGGAGACTGGTATTAACCCTAATTACATAAACTATATAAAAGAAAAAACCTTCAGACAAAAATCTAGTCAATTTCCGATTTAGTCATATCCGAAATTTGTGAAAAATCAAAATCTGTATAAATCCGAATTTCGGACAAATCCGAAATTTATATAAATCAAAATCTGGGCAAATCCGAATTTAGTCATTCCAATAACATATCACTTTCATAGAGGATTTTTACCTGTATAAAATTATTCATGGCTGAGGAAAATTTAGAATTAGAACTTTTAAGTTATGGTCCTAAATTAGACACACGGTACTGATTTCATTGCATCCAGTCTCTCGTCTGCAACGACGGGAGCCGTATTGCTACTCTCTATACCCTTGGAGAACCTCTAATGTTTACATAAATGAACAACGGAGACATTCCAGATTCTCCACTCCAAACAAAAAGCAAGCAGATACCTCACTGCGGTATTTCTCGATCTCGAGAAAGCATTCGATCTAGTATGGACCAAAGGCCTTATAGCTAAATTAAATGATTATGGCATTACTGGACGAATGTTCAACTTTATCCAAGATTTCTTAACAAACCGCACAATAACAACTAGGGTAGGGGCAACTTACTCTGAGAAACACTCCCTCGAAAACGGAACTCCACAAGGAAGTGTGCTCAGCCCCACCCTTTTCAACATCATGATAAATGACCTAGATAAAAATATGGCAACTACCAAAGTAGAATTATCTCAATTTGCTGATGACGGTGGCCTATGGAGACCAGGAAACCCCTCCAACCACAAAAACATCTCTGAAATCCAAACCAGCCTTAACAAAATTGGAAACTGGGCAAATCAATGGGGATTTAAACTATCGCACCAAAAAACGGTAGCTGTACTGTTCACCTCAAATAGAAAAAACATAAAATATCCCAAATTAACAATCCAGGATAAGGAAATAAAATTTGTAAAAGTAGCTAAATTTCTGGGTATGTACTATGACCAACATCTAACATGGGCATACCACATAGATGACTTAGTTAAAAGATGTAGCCGGGACCTTAACTTAATACAAAGCCTTAAAGGCACACATTGGGGTGCTGACCAAGAAACATCAATAAAATTATATAGAGCCCTCATAAGATCTAAAATAGATTATGGATGCCAATTATACTAATCAACATCCAAAACACAACTCAAAACATTGGATCAAATCCAACGAATGGCACTAGTAAAGAGCACCGGAGCTCTAAACACAACATCGACAGCCGAACTGCATGTAATAACAGGAGAATTGCCCCTACACCTGAGAAGGCAAGAACTTATTTTAAAGTATGCAGCGCGGCTGTCCGCCCACCCCAAAACGCACCCCACCCTCCTGGCCATAAATAAAACCAACATCCCATTTAGAAAAAGCTTGAAACAAAAACTACCCATGGGAAAGCAAGTTCATCTATTAAAATCAATACTACCAGTGGAATTATTCCCATTAGAACCTAACGTAGTGTACGAACACGAACCTTGGAACAACGTACAATCTAAAGTCAACACCTCCCTAACTCAAAAAGGCAACAAACAAAATCAAGAAATCAACCTCAAAATTGAAGCCTTAGAAATTATAAACTCTCAATACCATCAATACACTAAAATTTACACGGATGGATCCAAAATTACTAATCCATATAAAACAGCTGCAGCTATGGTCATACCAGAACTCAAAGAACAAATAGGCAGACGTCTACCAGACTACTGCTCTATATACACAGCTGAATTCTGGGCCATCCTAAAATCATTACAGTGGATTGAAGAATTCAAACCCAATAAGACAGTGATTATTAGTGACTTGCTAAGTGTCCTCTCTTCAGTTCCAACAAACACCACTAAATGTAGGGAAGATTTTCTCAATCAAATAAATGCCAAACTAAAACAATTAAATAACGAAAATACCATTGTAGAATTCTTGTGGATACCCTCCCACATTGAAATTAAAGGCAACGAAATGGCCGACAAACTGGCCAAAGAAAAACTAAACGAACCAAATTTCGAGCCACTACAATATAGTACATCAGAACTATACAGTTTAATAAATACTCAAATAGATAAAAAATGGCAAAACGTTTGGGATACTAGTACATTAGGGAGAGTGTTGTACACTACTGTCAAGGAAGTAAATAGGAATAGAAAACCGCCCAAGGGCTTACCTAAAGAACAAACAACCATAAATAGAATAACTATAGGTAAAACCAAGCTGGCAAACAGCATGGGAAAATACATAGGACCCTTTCCTCATAACATAAACTGCTACAATTGTAACACCCCTGAAGATCTCCATCATATCTTCAACAGCTGTAGTAAAACCAAAAACGAAAGGGAAAAATTCAGATCAAAACAGCAAAATATAAAAGCCCCATATACATACCCAGAGATTATACTTAAAACAAACCCCAACATATTAGAAACACACAAAAATATGTTAGAATTCCTCAAAAATATAGAGAAAATAGGAAAGATATAAATTAACATCAATAAACAGCCAAAATAACCCTGATAAACCAGGTAGTGTAGGCCCATTAGAATAAAAACCTCTAAAGGCAGGAAAGCTAAGCAACGGTTAGGACCATGGTACGGTTCCTAGGTGTAACAATGGAAAACCTTTGACGTGTCGCTTAACGGCCCCTTGAACTAGGCAGAGGCCCATTTGTTGTCACTTGGTCACCAAGCCTCGCGGTCAGAACCGTGGTGCGGTGCAAGGTGCGACAATGGAAAATCCCTGACGTGTCGCTTAACGGCCCCTTGAACTAGGCAGGGACCCATCTGTTATCACTTAGCCACCAAACCTCATACCTGCCCAAAAAATAGAGGGAAAATAACTAAACAAAAATAAACCGCACTATCAGGGACCCATCAACGGGGGAAAATAAATACAATATTAAAAAGGTCATAAATAAATACCTCATAAATAACAACACAAGCAAGTAGTAGGGTGACATAAGAATAAAAGCATAAAAAACAGTAAGGACATAGGACAAACAATAACCTCTCCACTTCCTCTGCTCCATCCTTTCTCTAGAAACCTTTTCTCTAAAAAAATACAACCGAGTGTACAGTGTTCAAACATACATCATTAATAACTAACAGATTAAATAGAACCAACCGGTGCACCGAGACCGGTGCACAAAAACTAGATAGTAAATTAAGATAGAAAACCCAAATTAGTACATATAAGGTAGTCTAAAAGTCCAAAGACTATCAGGCCCAGCGACACAAGGTCGCAAACCAAAAATAATATAAGATAGAAATTACATAGGACCTCAAAATTAGCTCATATAAGGTAGTCAAACATCCAAGACTATCAGGTCCAGCGGCACAAGGCTGCAAGTAAAACCATACGACTTAGATAATAAGGCTCAACTAGAACCCCAAATAGTGTATATAAGGTGATCAAATCCCAAGATCATCAGACACAGCAACACAATGTTGCACAAAAAATATTAGGAAAAACAACAATAAATAAATACACACTGAGCACCTCATACAAAAAACACTGTATCACAAAAGTTGTATACCCAAAAAACAGCACAGGGTATATGAATAGGGATAGGTCTCCACAACAGAAGTCGCCCTTGCCAGGCACTTCGACTCGCCCGCTACCTCTGCAGCAGTAACTACACGTGCTTAGCACGTCCATGAACAATCAAATAACACCGGATGAATAAAATATGAGTGTGTGCTGGAACTATTCCCACTCATATGGCATGAGGCCCTACAATCACACAGTAGTAGCTTAATAGCTACTCAGATGTGACGGCCTAATTAAATAAGTGTTCCCTGAACACATAAACGCCTGCAGGGTGGTGGCTCATTTCCCACCCTCAGGACAAATTAAATAACCGTCCATTGACGGATAAAACAGTGATAAGAGCCCTCGGGACGAATCACTTTAAACACATACTCATCATCAATTCCAGATTCTCCGATTCGGGTTAGAAACGGGAACGCTACCACACGCTAAGCAACATGGTTGGCTGGGAACAACAACGCAATTACAAAGTAGCGGAGCACGTTCCGGGAGGCACTATTTGATTAAAAAATACACTGTAAACAAATAAGGCATCATAAAATATCGTCATCTAGTAATACATAAGTTTCTAACAGCTACTCGAAACATAAGGATGAGTTGAAATAATCATCAGAATGGATGAAATGAGGGTCGGTCGATCTCATTCAAAGCCGACATGTGCTTTCAACGAGGGACCGTCTCAAGGCAAAGCGATAATTAGAAACAAGGTACATGTACGGCAACATTTTAAATAATCATACTAAACTTATGGATAAGATAAAATTGTGAGACTGGTATAGCAATATATAGCCAATGTCTGCTGCCATGCCACATCCCAGATTTAGTTGAAGGACTTGAAGACAAATCGTATGAGGTTTTACATTAAGAAGATCTAGCTGGGACTTGGCATTACAGAACATTATTTATGCTTAATAACATAAGTTTAATTAAAAACATTTTGTAACAAAACTTGAATGATTTGTGGACCCTGCCCAACGTAGAATTGCAGCCTAATTCCATTTCTGCAAGAAATTTGTTAAAATATTAAAAGCGTATGAATTGAAACCAAATTATATAATAGGTAATTATGTAAGAAGCCTAACCTGTGGTGTCAGGATAATGTGACTGGGCGGGACATCATGCTACATATCTGTGCTAGACATCACTATAAACTGCCCCACTGCAGACATCGTAGCGATATTACTGATTTTTAAAAGCTACGTTAAAAATCCTAATCACGTACACACATATAATACAGTATTTGCCGTGAATATTCGCGATCGACATTTTGCATGCCAACTCGATGTCTTGACGCCGAGTAATTGCCCATTAACAGAGTGCATACTTATACTTCGCACGTGCACTGCTTTGATCCTTGCCAGAAGAATAATTATCATAAGAAATCGTACTGACAGACAACTTTTAAAGGATCCCCATATCATAAAATTTTTCAGCTGACATAAATTTTGATCATTAGTCAATCTTTTTCAGACATATAAAACAATCAGTCTAAAACCATATAAACCCATTCACGTCTTATGGAGAATTTGGATCTACTGATATACGCAAATGAAATATTAAGTGTGTTCGGCTTGCTTTAATTTGCATACTTCTGGTTCCATAACAGCTTAAGTTAATAACATAACATATTACAGGTATCAAAGACCACCGTAAGTTGTGATACCATGGTGGGCATGCGCACTGAGTGGACGATTTTTGTTAATATGGTTTAACGCCATTTGTCAGCACAAGATAAGCTATACATGGCGGCCAGTATTAATGGTGGAGGAAGAACCCGGAAAACCCCGGAAAGAACCACCGACCCACTAGAAGCTACTGGCAAGCTTTCTCACATATACACATTGGCTGAATCCTAGACTCTAACCCACGCAGACAGAGGTGAGATGGCAGTGATCTGTAACGGAGAGCGCTTTAGACCACTCGGCCACTAGGGCCTCACCTGAGTGGACCGAATAGTTCCAGTTCAAGCCTGTAACCTAGTTTTCGAAGAGACCTATACGGCAGCTCGAAATCGGGTGTAACACTAATTTGCGACACACTTTATTCTGCAATATTATTAACATCGAATTGTCCTTGTTGACATACGCGTTTAATATACTGGATTATTTATACGCAAATTAGTACATAGCTGAGGGCAATATGTGCGTGCGTACATGGATGTATGTCTGCCTGTCTGTCTTGTCTGTCTTGTCTGTCTGTCTTTAGGTAGGTAGGTAGGTAGGTAGGTAGGTAGGTAGGTAGGTAGGTAGGTATGTATGTATGTATGTATGTATGTATGTATGGAAAAAATACCCACGGGTGCTACTAAATACAAGTCTCATTTGTCTACAGTCTTTTCTTTAAATAACAAAATATCACCTACTCGAAATTGTAATTTTTTTATATAAAGACTTAATTTAATAAGAGGATGACGTACTGTCAAACAAATAAAAACAATGAAGAACATGCAAAAGAAAAATTTTCTTGTAGAACATGTTTGACTGTTGAAATGAAACCAAATTAAAATGAAGCTTAGATTCTTACAGAATTGAAAATGGAGCTATCATGTGCAACTATTTATAACGTAATGAAACAGTTTAATTTATGTCACGTAGAATCCAATCATTACACTAAAGAATGTGCATTTTGGTTCACAGGTAAATCCCAGTTTCTTCGTTAGAGCCTCAGCCTGGGTCATAAATGGGTCCATTGTATCAGCTGTTTGTTAAATCCTAACAAAAAAAAAAACAAATTGCTGATTTTAATGAAAGTTTATATTACTTATCATTGACAGAGAATTTACTTTTCATTTGCAACACAATAACTACTGCTGATAATTAGTTGAACACCCATTTAACAGTGTTACTGTGTTATTCGTCAATAGAAAGAAATTATGTGTGCAACCGAAATACATATGTACGGGCGGAGATCAATTATAGTATATGTAGTAAGTTCAGGAAGCTATATAATAAGAATTGGTTGTGATCAATATTGTAATCTGATAAACTCTTGATAAATTCATTAAGCTTTACACTACCAAAAACTATATGTACAGTAAATTGATCAGCAATTTCCACATCAAGATGTCATGATAATAAGTCATTATGGATGTTTTAGAACTGTATATTTGACATCCCAACAGAAGGTGTTATTTTGATTCAACATCCCCAGATGTCCAGTATTCTCTGCTGGGAAGATGAATTTCAAAAGTAAAGGTAGTAGAGTACTTCATCTGGTCTTCTGATGGGTATTCTGGGTTTGAAGTACCCATACGCAAACGTAATATCATAAAGGAATTACATGTCTATCCCGTTTTCGATATTCGTCAAAGTATTCAATAAATGTGTTACTTTTTTTTTTACTGGTGAAGTGCTCCACGTTTGAAATGTAGAAATTAGACAGGATTGTTGATACAAGGCTGTTCTCCTCAAATCGCGCCGAATATTATTTGGTGCGTGACTGATGTAGGAATGACTGTTATACATCTGTTTTATTTAGTTTTTGTTTATGGCCAAAGCTTCTTGTTTTTGAGTGTAAGTTAATCAAAGCAATTAACTTAATCTGTAAATTACTGGATATTCGTGTTTGTCAGTTTTGCTGTATGTTCAGAATGGACATAACTACATGTATATCTATGTCAATGTTTCTCCCTTCTTTCTTCTGGTACGTTCTTGTTTGTCAAGTTGTCCGTGCGAAGTATACACATTTTATGTTTGATTATATTGTTTCTTCTTTTAAAGACTGGTCATGTGAACATTTGTGTTAAATAACATGCGAAATTGTAAATTTTAATAAGAAATTAAGGAATAAGAAAGATTTAGAGATTTTCTTTGGTAAATATATCAATCAATTAAAATCTTAGCAAATGCCTACTTGTGGCAGCATTGTGAAGAAATAATTATCAGTTAAATAAATCTTGCTATTATTGTATCGTGTACTTTACTTAAAAATATAAATAACATCAAGAAACATTTAACATCCTAAATGTCATAAACTCTACTCCGAGGTGTAAACAATTAATCAATGGTTACAATGATATCGCGAGCACTTCAATTGAGAGCCTAATGAAGTGCTTACTCAGTGTCAATGTTGGATTTATTTTGAATACTGGTGAGAATTGAATTGTTTCGATACGGTAATTATCTACATCCGATTCTAGCATGTCAAAGATGCCAACGTTAATGTAATATACAGGTGTATATTCAGCCTAACAAAACCATCCTATAAAATAAACCAATTTTTCAGTCTGAAATACTTTACTAATGCAAGACAGGGTGAACATACAGTAGTTTTCATTTCAACTGCTAACTCGAGGAAAGTTACTGAATAACGGGTAAGTAATATCCTTTCTTCATTTTTATGGGAAAAAAGAGTTAAAAAATTATCTTGTATAAAAGCTTCTTTCACTCGAACATTCTATATTAGCCATAATAATAAATACATACATAATTAAATTTCATATCGACATCGGTTACTAAAGGTGCCAATCTAACTTCCATCATATCAGCCATTTTTGAATGCATTATTCTTGCTGCTCCTCCGGAATGGATGTCCACATTAACATATAGTTTTCACTAAAAGACTTTTTATAATAAATGGGTTAAAGTAAAAGAAAGGTGCCAATCTGACATCCAATATTTCCATCATGCCAAATATTTCGATAATCGTTTTACCGCTCTGTGTAAAGGAGTGGCCACATTGACATGGGGGTTTCAATAACAGTCAAGTAAATTTTATTGAATAAAAGCAGGACTCAGAATCAATTGCATCATTATTGATTATTATATGTATGATACTTGGGTGGTTGTGTAGATCCATTTATTAAATGTTCCACAAGATATTTTGCTGGGAAATCAATTAAAAATTACATTTCTCAATTAACTAATGAACTTACACTCATGCTTTAGCGCCAGTGGTCATGGACCAAACGCGCTTATTGAATGTTCTTTATTCGTCGTCAGTCTATATGTTAGTACATACTGTTATCGGGGTCGTATTAAACACCGCGAAGTTTATATTTATATTTGGTTCTAGGTGCTTTGACCACAGGTGGTTTGACCATAGGTGGTTTGTCCACAGCGGGGGTTTGACCACCGTGGTTTTGTCCATAGGTGGTTTGTCCACATGTGGTTTTTATTATAATAATAAACTGTTATTTAGAGTTTAAAATTATGGTCAAATTAATGAAATTTTATGTGACAAGTTTCCTTTGAGTTGCCAATAAGTGAATGCTAATTAGTAATTAACATGTAAAAAATACAAGTCAATAACAGCTTGTTTTCGGTCCACATAAAGGCTGGTGCCAGGCCTACTCGATTTATTATTAAACAGGAAATGAACACAAATTAGGCAACAAGTCCAACGTTTCACAAATTAAGGCTTTAGATCTACTAGAAAATTATACTCAGTCCTACAAAATACATACCGCATATAAATGATAAAATAAAATCAAAACATTAATGTCATGCAAATATTATAGTTAATGGAATAACAGTTTTATGGTTAACTAAATGATAGATGTGCAATAGCACGCAAATAAAATCCCTTGATAACGTTAAGATATACATTACACAACTTATAATCCTTCAGCTATACAAATTTCAGTGAATTAAATGCCGCAACTTATAATCCCTGTAGATATGCTTTACGCAATTTTTAATCCCTCGCTTTAATCCCTAAATATACTTACATCTAATGCTCCAACAACTACTCATAGTCTTTTCATATTATGGTCAAACCCCTTGTGGTCAAACCACCTATGGTCAAACCCCCGCTGTAGACAAACCACCTGTGATCAAACCACCTATGGTGAAAGCACCTGAGGTCAAACCTCCGCGTACCTTATATTTGTACATATTGACTTTACTTTGACAATATTACAATTAAAATTGTTAGAAAGGGTATTTGAATGTTGGTTGAAAGTAGAATTGGGTCATGCACACCCTCAGTTGTCTGCCGTTGCATAGTTTCTTTTTATGTTCATTTAGTCTGAAATCAAAGTCGAATGTACAGTATCGCCACCACAGCAGCTATGTTATAAATAAATGTTTAAACTAATTTAATCTGTTTTGGACTATTCCGGTGGCAATAGAAGCAATGGAGGATATATATATATATCCTCTATTGCTTCTGTTGCAATGTACAGATTCAAAGTCAAAATGAATAATGAGTTTGATGACACAATTGAAAATGGTCCTTTTTATTTACAGATTATGATGGCTATAAGAGGCATACATTTCTTTCTCTTATTCCTGATTTTGGACTATATATTCTGCCGTGGTGTTGAAGAGTCAAAACTGTTGGAAGATACAGTGTCTGCAGACAACTTTACGTATTACAGTCTCTCTGTACAAGGACACATTTATATTGAGCTGGAATCTCTAGAAGAAGGGGATGCGGACATATATGTTTCAGACGAGACGCTTGAACCTGATTACGTAAATTATAAACTCAAGTCGGTAACTTGTGGTCTAGATAGTGTAAAAGTGCCAGCTGAATTCAAGCGGCCAGTTGGAATTGGAATTTTCGGTCAACCAGTTAATGCACCTAGCAGGTACAAAATGACACTCGAATGGATGGCCAGAACAGATGTAAACAAACAATTTTTGAATCTCGAGACAAAGGCACATTCCAGGAAAATCGCTACACGTGTACGCAATACAGGCCCATTTAATCGGATGAAAATGTTGATATGGCTAAATATCTTTCTGATACTTGTTATTATGGCTCGTCCAGCTCTAGTAATAATGTGTGACATACTTGCAACTTTCTGTATGTTTTTTTGTGTCAGATTTTTAATCTGTGCGTTAAGGCCGAAAACATTATATTATGATGTTGTAGTTCAATCGTTTACCATCTGAAATGTGATTAAGAATATTTTTTTTATTTACTAGAAAAACCGAAATACTCTGAAGAAAAAAAACCAAAGAAATGCACATGTATTTACATGTTCTCTGTATATATTGGTTTCCACACATAAATTATTATTTGTTTTTGTTTGAATAATAATATAAACCAAAATAAAATATCTTTTATGTGAATTTGATGCGAATTATTTTACTTTTTCCTAATTATAGCTCGCGTTTGAATGTATTATACTATGATTCAATATGTACAAAGTCTGTCGAATCAAGTAAGACTGAGTGACGTCATTACATGAATTGTGCTAAAAATAGGAAGAAAGCAAATAATTCGTATCAAAGTCACGTAAATCATATTTTATTTTGCTTTATGTTATTAATCAAACAAAAACAAAATTAATTTATGTGTGGAAACCGATATATACAGAGAGAACATGTACATACATGTGTATTTCGGCGTATTTCAGTGTTTCTAGTAACCCATATATTTTTGTTTTAAATAAAAGTTGCTCTATATTTAACATGTGTATTTTATAACCTAACATTGTATTTTCTATTGCGATTTATATGACAATAAAATTAAATTGTCAAAATCTTTGTTTGGGTTATTGAATGGAATGAAAGTAACTCCCTTCATGTGATCTTTATTGACATATCTCGAGTCATTACGGCACATACCATAACAACATTTTTACAACCATTATTTAAGCATAGAAAGAAATGTTATCGCTTAAATTTTAAAATACGATGAAAAGAACAAGACAGTTTACTCACGACTGATTCTATGTTTGTCCCAAAACAATATGGCTGACGGCGCAATGCCTAGCGGGTAAATGACATCATACAATATTTATAGCTGGCAGAACAACCCTTTCAACTTGATTCCATTTTTAGTTTTATGTCTGAAAGGCCAGTTAGAGAAACCTTAATTGCTAGACAGATCGGGGAAACTCATTTTCAGCTACAACCAAGTGGATCGAAGTCATATCGCAGTCTAAAATAAGATTCAGATGTATTTGGTTAAGTTGGATTACTATATGTCAAGCGAAGCAAATTAGCTGTGTAATGAACTACTGCTAATCTGCTTGGCCAGAACTGGACCAAACTTAGTAGAAGAGCTTTCAAATTTATACAAATTATGTAAAGCTGTCTTTAGATATGACTGATGTTAAAAAATCCCAACAAATTCTTCTAAAAACATTCAACTACATTTTACACAATGCGATATAATCATGGTATTTAAAGCTTCAGGTCTGCATAATCTATACTCAGATGTTATCATTGTTACTAAAAACAATATTTAAACAACTTTCCAAAACTGATGAACAGATTTTAATCTCGTCTAACAGATGTCGTCTAGTCAGAAATCGACCGAACGTTTTCTGGCATTAAGGGATTTCTCTTTTTCTTTTGAAAAAAGTATACAGATTTGCTATCAAATATGGCCATCATTAACATTAATAAAATTGGAATATCATTGAAGGAACGTTTTAAAAACTATTAAGTATAATTTGAATAAATTTGAAAGAAGGTTTTTTTGGAATGAATAGTTATTAATTTTGTACAAAGATGTAATTGTATCCGACATGGCTTCTGTTATAAAAATACGAAAAGATGCATTAAATGATTGAATTTAACCCTACTCGGGTCTCACCTATTTTGGAGTTTGAAATAATAGGTAATATCTCACTGCCTTCATCAGCAACTACTGCTTCACTGATCAAACATGATGACCAGTTTCATATGCTTATTTGACAGAGAGTTTCGAAGCTTATTTGAGAGAAAGTTTCAACGCTTTTTTGATACACAGTTTCTAAGCATATTTAACATCAAGTTTCTAAGCTTATTTGACAGCACGTTTAGAAGCTTAATTTGAGAGACAGTTTTGAAGCTTATTTGACAGCCAGGTTCGAAGCTTATTTGACACACAGTTTCTATATTTTTTTTACAGCAAATTTTGAAGCTTATTTGACTGACAGTTTAAAAGCTTATTTGACAGCATGTTTCGAAGCTTATTTGACAGAAAGTTTCGAGCTTATTTGACAGTAAGTTTCAAAGCTGATTTGACAGAAAGTTGTGAAGGTTATTTGACAGTTTCGAAGCTTATTTGACTAACAGTTTCGAAGCTTTCTTGAGAGATAGTTTTGAAGCTTGTTTGACTGACAGTTTCGAAGCTTATTTGGACAGCAAATTTTGAGCTTATTTGACACTAAATTTCGAAGCTGATTTGACAGATATTTTTTTAAGGTTATTTGACAGTTTCGAAGCTTATTTGACAGCACGTTTCGAAGATTATTTGCCTGACAGTATCGAAGCTTATATGCCAGCAAGTTTCGAAGATTTTTGACAGCAAATTTCGAAGCTTATTTGACTTACAGTTTCGAAGCCTTTTTGAGAGACAGTTTCGAAGCTTATTTGACAACAAGTTACCAAGCTTATTTGACTGACACTTCGAAGCTTATTTGACTGACAGGTTCGAGGCTTATTTGAGAGACAGTTTCAAAGTTTATTTGACTGACTGACAGTTTCGAAGCTTATTTGAATGACAATTTCAAAGCTTATTTGACAGCAAGTTCCGAAGCGTATTTGACATACAGTTTCGAAGCTTTCTTGACAGACAGTTTCGAGCTTATTTGACAGTAAGTTTCGAAGTTATTTGACAGCAAGTTTAGAAGCTTATTTGACTGACTGTTTCGATGCTTATTTAACAGACAGTTTCGAAGCTTATTTGACTGACTGACAGTTTCGAAGCTTATTTGACTGACAATTTCGAAGCTTATTTGACTGAATGTTTCGAAGCTTATTTAACAGTAAGTTTCGAAGCTTGAAAGCCCTTAAGACTGATACAAATAATGGTCCAATATATAAGACTACATTTATTTCAAGCAGAAAAATCAATAAATCATTTAATTTTTTAGCAAATATTTTATGTGGATTATTTTAAAAATGTAAATTATTGATCAATCATCTTTCAGATGTTCACATAAATTTATTGTTACGTGCTTAGGCTCGAATAAGCAGCAACATAGAAAAAAGTGAAAATAATAAGCTTGTAAAATTTAACAAACAATTTATTAAGCACAAATATTTTCATAAAAGAAAATAAATAAACTTACGGTTTTAGAGAATCAAGTTCAAAAATTAATGCAAAAAATTCAAAATATAATCCACTAGTGGAATTGCAAGAGTCCTGATAATAAAATATCCTAATAGTTCCCGGTTCGAATCTTGACGATGTAATCCAATATGGACGACGATGTTACGTGATGAAGTCAGTTTTAGTTTTATAATAATCCAAATGAGCACAAGTAATTTCTAGATAAATAACACAATAAATTCCTCTTGATCCCAAACGAAATTGAAATAATTTACACTCAAACAATAAAACACATATTGGTATTCCAAAGCCCAGACTAACTACTGAACTGTTGTCTCCCAAACAATAATTTAAATACCTGTTTTTACGTAAACAGGAAAGGGGTCACGACCTTCCAGAATCTCTCAGAACAATCTCACGTTCAAGAAATCACGCAAACATCATGATCTAGAAAGATGTCCTTGGAATGAACCAATCATTTTTAAAATAAATCTCTAATGTCCTTGGAATCAACCAATCATTTAGAAGCTTGTTTACACTCAGAAGCAAGGTCAGAAAATGAGGTTAACATCTGTTGTTTACTAGTAGAGTGAAAACTTCTAGAAAAATTTCCCAATGAATGAATTTTTAATCCAAAATGTCAAATTTTAATCTGACAAAAATAAATAAATTATTTAAATCAAATATACGTAACATTATCATATGTAAACTCATTGGATATTTCATTCGTTGTCAATTGCACAACAAGACCTCCGACATTATGTCATGGAATTTGTAACATTTTCTGCTCTTTTGCAAATATTTGACATTAATGTTAATGGTCATTAATGTATTACAATGAATGAAACCTGATGTATATTAGATATTTTACATTGTAATGTGTATTGAATATCTTACATTGCTGTATGTATTGGATATCTTAAAATGTATTGGCTTTTGAATATCTTAGATCTTACTTTGCAATGTGCATTGAAAATCTTACTTAAGTTACAATGTGATGTGTATTTGATATCTTACAATGCAATGTGTGTTAAATATCTGACATTGGAATGTGTATTGGATATCATTTTAGTACAACGTGTATTGAATGTCTTACATTGCATTACGTATTGGATATCTTTCAATGTAATGGATAGGTGATGTCTTATATTGCAATGTGTATTGAATTCTTACACTGCCATATTATTATGTATTAAATATCTTACAATGCTTTGTATATTGGACATCTGAGATTGCAATATGTATTTGATATCTTGCTGTAATGTGTATTCGATATATTACATGTCTATGTGTATTGGATATCTTACATTGTAAATATATCGCATTATAGATAATTTATGTATAGTAATTTTTCTTATGCATAATATATTTGCAAAACAAAAATAAAGTTTTTTTTTCTTCATTCAAATTTGTTTATCTTTACCAATTTTTTTTTAAATATCACCTTAAAATTCCATTTCTATTTAGATTCCATACAAAATAATAGCTGAATTAGCTATAAAGACAGTTTTGTGTGTGGTATCCTGTTTAAATGAATGTATTCTGAAAAAATATTTGCATTTATTCTGGATTATCAGACAACACATTCAGCTAGACTTGTCAGGTTTATGATGCACTTCCGCATCTACACTCAATTATTAGATGTATTCTGGCACTAACTATACATACATACATACATACATACATGCATGCATGCATGCATGCATACATACATACATACATACATACATACATACATACATACATACATACATACATACATACATACATACATACATACATACATACATACATACATACATATGCCCTGTCTTCAATTATATGTACATAATTATACTCACAACTCAGTTATGTGGGTGTACATGTTTATGCGGACAATTCAACTATGTGGATGTTATACATTGGCAACTCCTATATTGGCAACTCAAAGACTTAGATATACATGTATATATTGAGAAATGTATGGATGTGTAGTTTACACTGATAACACAAATATATGGATGTATATGTCTGTATTGAAATTCAACTGTGTGGATTGTCGCGTGTTTAGGGTATTAAACGTAACACAGAAAAAGTGAAAACAACAAGATTTGTAAAATTTAACAAATACTTTATTTCTTGGATAAAGATTGTAAAAATAGAAAAAGGACAATTTTAAGAATCAAATCCAAAACATATCCAAGAATAATCCACGAATTAAATTACAAAGTCCTAGTAATGAAATATTCTAATACGTTCTCGGCTTAGTTTTAGAACTGGTCGGCCTTGTGGCAGCATAACGTGTCTGGGTGAGACATGATTCTACAAGGCTGCTGCACGTTGACCTAGCGCTAGACATCATGGATATGACTGAAAAATTGTTAAAGCTACGTTAAATATCCAAATCTCTCTCTCTCTCTCTCTCTCTCTCTCTCTCTCTCTCTCTCTCTCTCTCTCTCTCTCTCTCTCTCACACACACACACACACACACACACACACAAACAACACATTCAGCTAGACTTGTCAGGTTTATGATGCACTTCCGCATCTACACTCAATTATTAGATGTATTCTGGCACGATACATACATACATACATACATACATACATACATACATACATACATACATACATACATACATACATACATACATACATACATACATACATACATGCATGCATGCATCCATGCATACATACATACATACATACATACATACATACATACATACATACATACATACATACATACAAACATACATACATACATACATACATACATACATACATACATACATACATACATACATACATACATACATACATACATACATACATACATACATACATACATACATACATACATACATATTTTTAATGTGTTGGGCCCCCGAGTGGCTGACTGGTCCAAAGCTCTCACATTCTGGATCACTGCTATCTCACACCTGTCTGGGTGGGTTCGAGTCTCAGTCACACCTAACGTGACTACATGAGAAAGCTTCCCAGTAGTTTCTGGTAGGCAGGTTGTTCTTTATAGATTTTTTCCAGGGTTCCTCCTCTGCCATGTATAGCTTATCGTACGCTGAAAAATGGCGTTAAACCCTTCAACAACAACAACAACAATAGCAATGTCTGTATATATTCTTGCACTGATCACAAATTAACTATCACTTAACAAATAAATATATCCAGATTTATTTATGTTATACCATATTCCTATCTTATGCGTCTAGCCTATACATGGAAAGGATATTGTTACGACCGTTTGCTAAGGTTCTTTCAGTCATAACCTATTCTGCGTTCGCCTGGTACTGGCTTGAGGTGAAGTGAATGTAGCAATCTTATTGAGATGTTTGCATTGATATTTCTGTATAATAAAAGACTAGAACAACAGAAGAGATTATAGATGAGAATGAAGAACTGTGTACTATCTATGACAAGTAAATACAAAATAAATTATGTTTTACATTTTATTGTGTTCTCTCTTATTTTCTTTTCTCGAATATTCACAAGACCACAAGTACATTGACATCCACAATAATAATTTTACTTTATGACTATACATTTAATATATCCAACAATCTTGTTAGTTTAATACACAATTTTGTATGTATATTTAAAAAGACATCAATTTCAGCATCAATGTTTTATGAACTTGATTTTATAAAAAAAAGTAATTGTTTTTTTATAACATCAAAGATTGGAGACTGGTAATAACCTTAATTACATAAACTATATAAAAGAAAAAACCTTCAGACAAAAATCTAGTCAATTTCCGATTTAGTCATATCCGAAATTTTTGAAAAATCAAAATCTGTATGAATCCGAATTTCGAACAAATCCGAAATTTATATAAATCAAAATCTGGGCAAATCCGAATTTAGTCATTCCAATAACATATCACTTTCATAGAGGATTTTTACCTGTATAAAATTATTCATGGCTGAGGAAAATTTAGAATTAGAACTTTTAAGTTATGGTCCGAAATTAGACACACGGTACTGATTTCATTGCATCCAGTTTCTCGTCTGCAACGACGGGAGCCGTATTTCTACTCTCTATACCCTTGGAGAACCTCTAATGTTTACATAAATGAACAACGGAGACATTCCAGATTCTCCGATTCGGGTTAGAAACGGGAACGCTACCACACGCTAAGCAGCAGCAGAAGGGCTGAACCCACCATTTTTTAGAGCATTGTCGACAGGGTTTTTGATATTATTATCGAACGAAGCCTTATGATAATATATCGAACATGGTGATATCATCGTCGACGACGGGGGGGGGGGTACCATATCGAGAGCATCATCGACATGGTCGTTCGATAATAATCAACGAAGCCTTATCGGCGACAACGATTAGTGACATCATCGACTACGTTTGATGTGTCGGTTGGTCATCAATGAGAGAAATTTCACTGATGATTTAAATTAGGTTTATGATGTTATATAAATGTCAAACATCGGAGAAGCACAAATAACTAGATTAACTAGAGAGCGGTTGGCTGCAATTAAGAAATTTCTCCCGGTGAGAGATTCTTTCAGAGATAATCTTCAAGCACGTCAACAAGCAAAGGAAGATTTTACCGCCGACACTAAAGAATTATTTGAGCCTATAACTACGGCAACTAAGGAGGTTGTAACCGCGATAAAAGAATCTAAACCTGTTGTTGAACCTGAGGTTGCTCCACCTGTTGAACCTGTGGTTAAACCTAAAAAAAATTATCGGTAATAGAGTTCAAGAACTCCGAAATAGATTTACCGATGAGATTTTAGCATATATCGATGAAACTAAATTAGAGAAATTAACAGACTTTGCCGCGCTAGGATATTATCAAAAAGATAAGTATTTAAATCCTAAATATGTAGGTTCTATTTCAAATGTAAAAGAGTTTTCTGATGTGGTTTTTAAAATTAAAAATCAACTACTAAAAATTAATAATAATGATCCTTCATATCACGCGTATAAAACTGCCATTGGCACAAAAGATTTTCAATATCAACAGCATCGAGGTTTATTAGAAACTGAACAACAACGACTAGCAACAGAACAGCAACAACTAAAACAAACACGAGCAAAAGAACGAGCACGTGTACAATCAACTCCAAAAAAAAGAGGACGACCACGAAAACAAGAAGAATCTGTTATGGAAGATCCTCAACGAGAAGAATTTGAAGAAGAAAAAACTGGTGAGGGATATTACGGTGGAAATTTAAATACCCTGTTCAAGAAGTGTCCTAGATGATATATCACGGTTAGAAGTTCTTATTGGGGGAGTACGAGCTGGAAATAATTCCCCGGAAATAATTAATGAAGCAACTGAAATCTGTCAACGGTTATTTCAAGGACGTGTAATAAATATCGGACTATATCGCAGTTTCATCGATGAACTTACTGATGATTATTACAGTGATTAGACATATAACATTTAAATAAAAATGATAGTACATCGTAGTATGAACAGACCAAGACGGGTTTACGTTGTAAACTCGAGATTACCGGTTTATAAACTTACTTATGGAAATGGACTTGGTGATATTGTCACTGGATTATTTACTAGAATTGCTCCAAAGTTATTACCTGTTGGTAAAAAAATAGCATCAAAAGCTATTGGGGTTTTCGGTGATCGAGCTGGTAAAGTTATCGGTGATAGTGCATTTGATGTATTAGGTACCGCAAAGGAAAACCTTATGTCGTTGGTAAGAGGTTCACCAAAAAAAAATCTAAGAAATTTACAACTACAGTCTACGGAACAAATGCCACCTAAGATAGGTAGCGCGATTAATAAAATTGCAGTTGCACGGTTAAGAAAAATTACTGGTTCCGGGTTGGCGCGGTTAAACATTTAGATCAACGTGTTAATAAAAAATGTTTCAGGACGAAATCGATGATGCTTTTAAAGTAGATGATCCCGTAGCAAGAAATAATTCTGTACGCGATTATCAGTATTTTTCATATCAAGCTCATGATCCAGATACAAGGTCGCGAATTGAACTCAGATTCGATGACACATCTAAATACTTCTTGCCGTGTGAAGCATACATCGAAGTAGAAGGACAACTGCGGAAACATGATAAAACGGAATTTGTTGACGCTGATAATCTCGAAAATATTCCGATTGGATTTGTCAACAACGGAATAATGGCGTTATTTAACAACGCCCAGTATACTATTGGCTCTAGTAGGATTGAATCCATCGATAATGATGTTGATGTTGCAACCACAGTAATAGGTTTAGCTAGATATTCTGATGATTTTATTAAATCTGCGGGGCATTCGATGATGTTTGCAAAAGATACTACCAATAACGCTGATCATCGTCAATTTACTATAGGACGACCGAAAAAGCATACTGTGGCAAATGATGGTGCAGATGTTGAATCTATTGTTGTAGGTAGTAATTCTAATTACAATGCAGGATTTGCATCACGAAAAGCAAACATAGATAAATTAGGTAGATTTTCATGTACGATTCCACCATCACATATATTTGGATTTTGCAGAGATGTCCGGCGAGTAATATTTGGTGCTAGTCATACTGTAACACTTAGACGAAGATCAACTGATGATTACGCTCTTTGGCATGGTCCTGATCCTGTACGAGATGGTACTGTAGCGCTAACAAAATTAGCGTTGTGGATGCCTGTTATGACACCGTCGTTGTCTGTTGAAACTCGGTTGTTATCATTTATGGACCAAGGAGGAAAATCAATGTTGAGTTGGTGTGATGTTACAACAGCAACTACATCCGGTACAGGTACTGGGGTTTTTACTTGGCAACTTGCATTGACGAAAAATGTTTCCGCACCGAGACATGTTTTTGTTGTGTTGCAGAACGCGAACAGAACTCAAAAAATAGCCGGTGTTGCAAATGATAGTATACAATTACGATCTCATATGATATTTGACCGTTGTAATGTCAGTGAAGTATCATTGCGAATAAGTAATCAACAAGAACCCGCAGAAAATCTTATCATCGACTACGATAATAATCAAATAGGACGGGTTTATCATCGATTGTGGTCATTTATGGGTCGTGATCAAAACATCGATACTGGTCTTCAGATATCACAGGTTGATTTTAAAGAATTATATCCGATTTATTATTTTTCACTGCAACATCTTGATTTATCTAAACATTCAACCGTTGATGTAAAATTTCAAGCCCGTATCGGTGATGCTCTTGGAGGATTTAGGGCTGTTGCTGTTATTCTCAGTGATAAAAATATGATACTTGAAGGAGGTGGTGGAAAAATGAGAGTCGTTGATGCACCAGTGGAAAATATGTAATTGAATCAATCAGTGTTATATAAAAATGTCGTATAACACTATTAATGTCACATTGACACCATCACAGATAAAAAAAACTTCAATCGAGTTCAGCTAAAAAATGTGGAACTACGATTACGCTAAAACCAACTCAGATGATCGGAGGATCAAATACCGGTAAGTTATCGTTGACGAAAACACAAGTTAATCATTTCAATAACGCGCTCAAAGATAAAAGAGGTGTTCAGATTACGCTATCTGCGGCTGCGTTAGCGAATATGGTAAAAATCGGAGGAATTGTTCCGTTGTTGGCTGCAATTCCAGGGTTGATTGCATCAGCGGCTCCAACACTTCTTGGGGCGTTAGGAACTGGGGCAGCCGGAGCACTTGCTTCTGGTGTTGTCAATAAGATAATGGGTAAAGGTCTAGCGGGAAAATCAAAAAAAAGGGAAAAGGATTCAGACTACCAGGAAGTCGATTCACTCGATATTACAAAACCAGTTAGTGAAATCTTACGGGGTTTCACCTATGTCAAATTTTGATTTACTCGACGCTGTAAAAAAAACTCCCAATAAATCATTTCAGAGGTGTATTCATGAAAGATCAATTACCAGCAAAACCACAAATACCAGAAACTGGAATAATTAATCTTGATGATAACACTGGACCTGGAACTCATTGGGCTTGTTACGCGATATATCCAATGTCAATTATTTATTTTGATTCATATGGATTACCACCTCCGATTGAATTTATCAAGTATGTGTCTAAGTTGTTTACAACTCAATTACAAAATAATTCAATCCTTGGAATTCAAAGGATTCCTATTTGGTATTCAACGTTGCCGACACAAACATTAACAGATCCTCCAATATGTGGGCGAGAAACTCTTAACGCGTTGATGGTTATCTCGGCAAATCCTAAATTACCTCACAAGGCCATCCATGAATACACGATTATGAATCATCGATGATTTTAACAAAGAAAAACATCATATATAACAATGTCAGATATTTTTGGAAGATCAATAACACATGCTCCTGAATCAGTTACTATCGCACAGGTGAAAAAAATAATCAATAAGGCTATCTCCGCGATAGCAAACATAGATGAATTAAAAAAAAGTATCTAATCAAATAAACGTTAATACACAAGTACAAAAAACTATCGATGATGTTAAAGTCACCTCTGGTAACTTCGTCAATGATTTAAAAAAACTACGTGACGATTATAACGATCATATAAAGACATTTAATACTTTTATTAATTTGCAAAATTCCCTTGTGGATAACATTGATAAACCTGTAACATAGTTTTTTGGTGACCCGCGTATTACCACGCCGAGTCTTTCATCGATAAGAAGTTTTTTTTATTGACGTTAACAACATTAAAAACTAATTTTGATAATCATTTAACTAATTTCAATGAAATTTATCAGTTACAAAATAATAGAATCGTCGACGTTAATAAATCTCTTTCTGAATTTTTTGGTGACCCGCGTATTACCACGCCGAGTCTTGAATCGATAAGAAGTTCTATATTGGCGTTAACAACGTTAGAAGATAAATATGAAGATCACGTAAAATCATTTAATACATTTCGAAGAAACCTCGTTGATAAATTTCTTGGAGGGCCACTTGATAAAGTCGAGATGAAACTTCCAGATATTAAGAAGTCCATCGATGGTCTTAGCGCGACCACAAATAACATTATAACAGATGCAAGAAGAATGATAGCAATACTTGAAAAAACAAAAATTCCTCATGATAAAAATATCATCAGCAACGTAGTATACACGATTCAATACGGATCATATACGTGGACACCTACAAATAATATTTTACATGTTACTGCAGCCGTAAAAGGAATTTATCGATTAACGTTAGTGACACCAACGTTATTTACGATATCCTCATCGAGTTCATCTGGAGTCAATAATACAATATCAACGATCATCGACAAAGATACAATTGAACAATTGACGATTACATCCACCGATAATAATCTAGCTAGGGTTTCAATGTCATGGTATGTTGAATTTGTAGCTGATTTAAGTAAACAGTTAAATTGAAAAGATTTTTAATAACGTGAAATCTCTAAGAGATTCAATCAGAGAATTGTTGACGTCGTTAATAGATAAAATGTCAACGATGAAATCGTCAACAACGTCATTGTTATCGTTGGCACCAACCGCATTTGAATATCGTTATAACACTGTCAAAGAATTTCAAAATAAACTTGAAGCGTTAATTACCGAGTATAGCAATAAAAAGAAAAAATACCAGCGTAGAATCACCGTGTTAGATGTAACTGTTTACTCGGTATCAGGCGTGATTACCGGCGCTGGAATAATATTATCTTCGGTGACTATGATAGCTCCGATTGTTGTTCCCATTGTAATATCTGCGGCGGCAACAATCACTGGAATATTCACCACGATAACAAAAAAATTATCATCGTGTTCTCAACAGAAATTACACGATTACGCTGTTAAACTTATTACTGTGTCTAACGCTTATTCGGAATTATCAATGTTGATCTCGTCGGCGATTGACGATCAAATAATCACCGAAGAAGAGTTCTCGAAGATGGTCAAATTGTATAATTCAACTATTTCAAAATTGGAGCATAATAACAATAATAATGTCAACGACATCATCGCAAGAAATCCTTCAACGAATAGCAACAAACACCGCCACGACAAAAACAAAATTAATCTCGGTGGTAACGAAAACACCAGAATTCAGCGTTGAATTTAATCCTCCGTTGGCGGTATCTGCAATCGCGTTAACGCAATTAAGATGCTACTATAGTTGGCCTAATGTAAGATCAGAACCGTTTAATGGTAAACCTCCCAATAACAGTTTCACGTTCACGTATAAAAAAACTAATCCAGATGGTACAAAATCCGAACCAACCACACACACAATACATCTACCAACTGGTATATATGACATCGAAGATATCAATAACGCAATCATAGAATTAATACAGGCAATCACTGGACCAAATGTCATCGAAGTCAAAGATGGATCTGATAAATACCCAATTGAGATTCATGGACATGAGCCGTTGGTGTCAACGGTTATCGAAATAAATTCACCTGACTACACCGTAAATATATACAACAGCTCAATTAGAACATTATTGGGTTATCCTGAGTTTATTCCAGGCACCGTCGATACAAAAGATTTACCACCGGAACCATTTAAATACGACTATATATCAACGGGAGAAAATTATCATGATTATGAACTTAATAAAAGTCGTATCAAATTTTGATCCTGAAGAATCTGGTAATATTCCTGTTCTTATATATGATTTAAAACAAATATGGTCTCATGATATAACACTTAATGATGTTTTATTGGAAAATAAATATATCAAAGATGTTTTTAGATTAATGAACGCTGAATTTAATCGATTTTTAGGTTATTTGATAACAGCAATTAATGAAACTCCACCATTTCGTCACGGTGTCAGAAAAAAAAAATATGGAAGCGTGTAATAAAGTTATCTCTGACATGGAAAAGTTTAATAATCGTATAATTAATTTGATTTCTGAATCTAATCGTGACACGAGAACAAATTTTGCAACAAAACATAAAATCTCCATCGATGATATTCCTACGTTTAAGTTTCCAGGATATAATGTACAAAAACTAAAAAAACGTATCAACGACACCATCGATGAAAATTTTCAACGGATTCACAAAGCATGGTTAGATAGTCTTCCTGCGTATCATCCAAAATTACCAGAACTATCACATGCTGACTTCATAGATGATAAATTACCAACTGTTGACCCACAACTAGATTATTCCGATGATGGCTTTTTTCGTACAGTAACTGCGCCAGATGTAATAAAAAAATTATCGTATAATAACAAACAACCAAAGTTCCGAGTATATCACATACGGTCCAGTCACGTGGACATTTACATCAGAGTCTACCGGAAAAAGTTTCACAGTGTCGTACAATAATATATCTGAGAAATTCAACAACATGAAGCGATTTTATCAAACTTATCAACAACAACTTCGAAATTTTATTCAAGGATCTCTCGATGATTATTTAAATTTTTCAAGAGCAATTACAAGTGATTCAATTAAACAACAACAACGGCAATTAAATCAAAATATCTATGATATAGATAAATTAGAAGATAGATTATTTAATGTGGTAGAACGAGATAAAGATTTTCGAAAAATGTTTTTGTTGACAGATAAACATCTATCTGATTATGATTATGAAAATATTTCATCGACAGAATATAACCATCTTCCAGGTTGGGATGTACCAGCGATGAAAGCATCAACGAGAAAACTCATCAATGAATTCTTTTCAAGGGCTCACGCGTTATGGTTTAAATTAATTCCACCAAAGGCAATTTTAACATCAAATAATTCAGCATACAGCAACAACAAACACAAATCTCCCGGCAACGTTGATATATCGTCGTTGATTGCAATACATGTTATCTGTGATAGTATCCTTGGAAGTTTCTCCGTGGACGTTTCAAAATCAAACAAAGCAACACAAGGATATATCATGTACACGTTTTCCCCAGACGTATCTCCGGGGAGTCTCATAGTGAAAAATCCACCTAATTTAACTTATCTTGAACCGGTTAATCCATTTCTGTCCAAGATGAATTTTTCAATAACCGACCAAGATTTTAACTTGATTGACCTTCGCGGGGAAACACTACAAATAACGCTAGATGTGAAACCTGAAAGAATTAGAAGATCAATGGAAGAATTTTCACAATTAAAAAATGAAAAATCTTTTTAGATTTTTAAAAACAATTTCACTTTTAGATTTTCAAAAACAGTTTCAATAAATGTATCAACATGTGTTAGTATCTATCCGCGACAAAGACCTTCTTCGATACGCTATCAGGGATGTATTCGGGAGCAACACAACAGGGGAATATCACGTAGATATAGTCATAGATAACCTCGGTGAGCAATCAGAGAAATTTTTACTTACCGATTATCAACGTTTACAGCTTCAACAACAAAATGTTATCACGGTGAGATTAACCCGTGATCAAATAATACAATATGTACATTCATGTCTGCATGTACAAGATCTAAAAAAAATAATTTTTGGTGAATATATTCATTTAAATATTTCATTGAAATCTTTTTGATTCTCCACTAATAATTTTTCTGTCATTATTTGCTCAACGGATTTTTTTGGTGAAATTCTTTGGATTTCCATTGTTGAAACTCTTTGATTGATTTCATTTTCTGTTTTTGTATTTAATTGTGTTAATTTTGTTTCACTGGCGGAAATTTGTTCACGTGTTTGCGCTAGCATAGTTTCCAACTGAGATAATTTTTCTTTGTCGGCGATTATTTCTTCGACGGGTTTCAAATATTCTTCGTAGATTTTTAACTTTTTTAACGCGGTAATTAATCTAACGTGGGCATCTTTCTGTTGTTGCTCGAGTTTTTCAACCGCGGTAACATAATCGTTGTATTGTTGTTGCTGTATCGATAATTCTTGCTGCAATTTAGTACTTTTTCTATCGACGGCGTTGATACTCTTTGTTAGATTTTTTCCTCGTTCTGTTGCGGCGTATCCAGCAATGAATTTTTCATCGGGGTAAAATTCCTTCCAAATCTTATATACACGTCGAAGTGAAATCCTATATTGTTTCGCCGTAACAACCGGTTTTATTTTTCCTCGCGATTCAATAATTTTTTGTTCATCCGCGGCAGTTAAATACCTTGCTTTGTTTGGCATCTGTTATATTATGAAAATATTTTTTTTTTATTTCCGATGAAATTATTACCGCGATGACACCATTATCATTATTTCCGTTGCGAGGTATCATTGGTAACATTGACAGGTAATAAACATAAATCACAACGACAAATAATACAACGCGGTAACGGGAAATATTATTACCACGTGGAAAATTCATTACCGGTGTTAGGAAATCATTACCTGCGTTCGGTAACAAACAAAAATAAATCAAGTAATGTCAATTTAATACCTCGTTGAAAAAAATATTTTCGTTGAATTTATAGTATTTTCCGTTACCGATTTGTGTTATCGGTCATTGTACGTTATCATTGTTACCTATAAATGTTACCCACGTTTTATCGTCGTAATGGGAAATAACGATAATAATCTCGTCGCGGTAACGGGAAACAAATTTTTTTTTTTTAAAAACTGTATAATTACTGAAATTGCAAATATCTTAGTATTTTCCTAGGTAATTACTTGAATACAATTTCAGTAAAAAGCAGTGATATATTTTCGTGTAGAAAAAATAATTAAAATAAATAATTAATTTAAAAATGGAAATTCAAAGAATTTCACTTACAATGTACAATGGTGTATTAAACAACTTCTCAAATTCAGCATTAATAATTTTAGCTTGTGCTCGTTCGTTATATGTTTCTTTGAGTTCATCCTCGATGGTTTTAATTATTTTACCTGACGGGACAAACAGCGCTAATTTGTCTTTGTTTTTTAGTAATACTTTTGTTCGTGCTTCAATGAGAAGTTTTATTATTCTATATTCGTTTCGATAGGATGGTTTTCCTTGATCTCTCATTGATGTAACACCGAGATATTCTTGTTCAAGCCATTCAGACGTAAATGTGTTACCGGACGGGACCAACGGAAGAAGTTTATCAAGTTCGTTAGTCAACTGAGTAATATTTTCGTCGTTCATATACATATATAAAATCTTATGTTTAATTGTTTATAAATGATATGCATAATTCATGGATAATAAAAAGAAACTCTGCATTTTAATCGTTTCGAGTACGTGGAGAGAAAAATACCATCAGCGGCAAAATGGATAGATTGTCTATGAATGCCGTAATATTTTCCCGCGGAATTCAACGAAGGAAAATATTTCTCTGTGGTATCCATGATACCTATAATAGGTATTTGATGTTGTTGTATAACTCTTTTTTTTGAATTTAAAGTATTTTCACGTGGAGTCACCGCACGAAGATTATCAAGTCTATTATCGAGTGGATTTCTGTTAATGTGATCAATAACTAATCCAGCTGGAGTCAAACCATTATAACATTCATAAATAAATCTAGAAGATAATATCCCTTTATCTTTCCGTTATATCTAATACTAATCATTATATAACCCATATTATTTATATGTCCGATACTTTTCTTTAATCGAGTATGTCGAATAATACCATCACGTGAAGCTTCGTAATCAACATAAACAGGGTGAGATATAAATATTATTTGATTCATATTCCCATATGCAAAATTAATATTTAATTGTTATTTTTTATAATTGCCAGATATATAATCTTGCTCGGTAATTACAATGTTATATCGACGTCGATAATATCTGGCTAGTTCGTTAAATCTATGATTGCCACAATCTCCACATAAACGCGTCTTACCTTTTGAGCAGCTAATACAAGTTAATACTCCAGTGGAACCTTTTTTAATAACATATTTATGTAGCGCACAATATTCTCCGATACAGTTTCGTCCACAAAATCCATCATCGCGAAGATGCATCCATGAACATTTATTTAATGTCATTATAACATGTATAAATTTTTTATTGAACACTAATTTGCATATTATTTATATGACTAAATTATCGAAGATTTCCCTTGATTACCCATCACGGACACGATATCGATATGACTTAGATTCAAAGATATCTCCGACGAAATACAAACACAGAATCATACGATCCACGAAGGAAAACGTCAACATTGGTCAAAAGGCGCCGCGTATACATATTCATCATTCCGAACAGACTTTAACGATGGTACTTTAACGGAGAAACGAGCACGTGAGATTATGTCAAACATCGACTTCAATAATGATCGTGAATATACCATCCAAATAAATTATGTAAATTTTAGGAGAAAACTATCAGCGAAATCACGTAAAGTTGTTTTATTAGATCCACTTGATATACTTTTCCCACCGAAGACACGAAAATGGAATTTACGTTATCAGATTCATCCAATCAAATATAAAAATAAAAAACTTACATTGACGGCGAATACAAATCCAGCAGTGTTAGTCGACGTTGATCGTCGACGCTATAAAAAAAATCATATCCGTTTACGGTAATAATATATGGGCTGTTTCCCGTTGAAAAACCCCCGAACATCAACGAAATAAACATCAACGACGATGTCATAGATGTACCACGAAAACGAATCCGATATGACCTCGATGATAAAATATCACCGACGAAATACAAATATAAAATCATAAATAGTATCCGTGAAGGAAAACGTCAACATTATTTAAATGGTGCCGCGTATACATATTCTTCGTTCAGTACAAATTTCGATGACGGTACTTTAACGGAGAAACGAGCACGTGAGATTATGTCAAACATCGACTTCGAACAACATCACAAATACACCATCGATGTAATCTATGTAAAATTCAAACAAAAACCATCACGGGGTCAACGACGACGACGACGCAATGATCCCATTGAAGAACTTTTTGGAGATCCAACTCCGACATGGACGTTACATCATCACAGACACAGAGTAACATATAACAAGAAGTTATTTGTGTTAACGAAATATACACAACCAGAAGCGTTAGTCGGAATTGATGGACAATATTACAATGTAGCATATCCGTTTACAGTTATCATATATGGGTTATTTCCCGTGGAAACACCCAACGATGATGAAGTCGGTGGAATGAAATTATCATCGACGGTAAATTGTGTAACCGAACAAACAATAAAACATTTTGAAACATCGAAACGTGGAAATGGATTAACTCCACGTAGACGTTCAATCTTTGAACGGTGGAATAAATACGTCGTTGATAAAGGTACCGGTGCAACCCGCGATGATATATCACGGTTAGAAAAAAATTAAAAGTTCCAATCATCGTAAAGATGTTACCGGACCAAATATTTTATGAATCTGGTCTTTATCATAAAGCCGGATCCCCAATTGAAATTATCGATCATAATTTTCATGCGTGGGGAATCTCAGATGGAGATTTTCCTCGGAGTAAAACTATACGTGTTTACAACGGTGATAATATGTTCGATTGGATCAAAAATAATTATCGTGATCCAGTAAATATATGGTTGTTTTCCAGTGATGGTGATCAATATGACCAATTTGTGTCCACGGATGGAAAAATCTATCGACGAAAACAATTACAACAATCCATGGAAGAGTTTGCGAGTAAATACATCGATGAAACATCGAAGAATTTCACGGATGAAAATCCAATTACGAAACTTACCACGTGTAGTTTTACACTATCATCAATTGCGGCTCAATTTGCCAGAGAAATAAACTCATGGCGTCCAACTAGAAAAAAATTCATCGATGATATCCGAGCAAGTTGTGTTGAATTTGGCCATGGTGGTTTATGGAATACAAAATATGATCTTGAAACGATGATATCCGTTGATATGATTGCGTGTTATCCAGGAAGTTTCCTTGGTGGTGGTGAATGTAATAAATATTTCAAACGATTTGGAATACCTACACATAAAATGGTACGAAGAGCCGTTAATGGACCGTTTCCTAATTATAATTTAACAGGATTCGCTGAAGTAGCCTCGTTTACGTTTGCGTCAGGATTACATCCTGTGTGTTATCATTGGATTGGACGACATCTACATGTAAAACGATGGACACCAATAGTGTTACTACGATATATGATAGACAGTAGAATGTTAACATCGTTGAAGATATCTGAAGTAATATTCAGCGTGGAAAAACAAACTGATATTTGGCTACCAACTCCAGATAAGTTTCCCAATTACAACGTTGAATTTCTTCGTGATATAATAACCAGCGAATGTAAAAACATGGGAAGAATTATAATTGGAAAATTTACACAAGGAGAAAGCTCAAACGAAGATGGAACTCGACGACGTAAAACTGCTAAATTGATATTAGATCCCGGAGAACTAAAATTTGTCATCGATGACGCAGTATCAAAAGGGATATTTTCTAGACAAACTATTGCAAAACTATCATCGGGGGAACCATTTGGAACAATCGTAGAATATTTCAACGATGAAATGCCACAATATACCCATTTGCGAGCATATATGCTTGCATATGTAACCATAAATCTATTTTCGATGATAAATAGATTTCCTGATATCGCTGTAAGAGTTGCAACTGATTCGTTTTATTATGATCGAAAATATCACAGCGAAGTTGCAAAATATCTTGGCGATGGTACCACTTGGGGAACTTGGCGCGTCAAACATGAACAATTAAATATATACCGGGAACACGCTGATGTCAAGGATAGATCTGATTTTCATGGATCCCACATTGATGAAATTTCAACATCTCCAAACATCCACGATCCGATAGCACGACATAATCTAGTTTATTTAAATGGGATGGGAGGTTGTGGAAAAACAACACGAGTAATTGAGTTATTTCGCGGGAGTGATTTTATAGCGTTAACACACACTCATAGACTTGCTAGAGATTTTTACGAACGGGGGATTACCACGAGTACTTATCATAGTTTCTTTCGATGGAGCGGTGATAAGTGGAGTCCAGAGCGAATGGGAACCAAAAAAATTCCAGATGTGATACTATGGAATGAAGCTTGTACGGTATCAAAAAAAATATTAAAAATGTTTCTCGAATTTTTAAAAACAAAAAATACCACTGTGATATTATGTGGAGATCATGGACAACCACCACCATTTAAAAGCATATCGCCGCATTGTTGGTTAAAATCATGCGTTGATTATTACGAAGAAATGAATGAAGATCGTAGATCATTAGATCCAGAATTAACACACTTGAAAAAACTTATAAGATGTACAAATAATAAAAATCTAGGAATGGTATTACGTGGAACAATACCAGCAACATCATTAGATGAATTTTTACAAATATGGAAACCATCTGATATGGGTATCGCTAGTAGAAAAGCAACCAGAGACATTATCGTGAGAAAATTATTTTATCTTCATGAGAGTAAATTTCCTGATAAACCAGTTCCGTTATGTTATCGACCCAAAGACACTCGACGACAAAATATCCTCGTTGATATAACAACAACAGGGCAACAACAACAACAAGAACTTTTATTGAATGATATCATTGAAGTTAATTTATCAACGGTAAGAGACGCAATAAATGCGGAGAATTCTCCGTGGAAATTAGGATATGCGTCAACGATACATTCATCACAAGGATTAACTATCACTGATACAAAAATGTGGATCATCGATGATTTCATAGAATGGGATAATTTGATTTATTTAGCTGTATCACGAGTGAGAAGAATATATCAACTCGGACTAGTAACAGTTACACTACAACAATTAACATCATCGTAAATTTTTCGGTGGTAATTGAGTATCATCTGGAATAACTTGAAGCTGTTCTCGAGTAAAACTTCGTTGAGGTGCAGTTGGATCCAATTTATAATACGTTGGCCTATGCATTGATGACACCATAGAATATATTTTATGGGTGGTAATACTCCATATAGGATCTGTTGACCGTCTAACACCACCTTCAAGTTCACCTGGTTCATATAAATATCTTACAGTGGCATTCCACGGTAATGAAGTATCATTATACAATGATATTTTTCCAGGTATATATTTTTTTGTTATCGCGATGGCTGGTTTATCATTTATCAATGAAGTTATCTGATTATTAAGTGATGAAATCACCTCAGGAAGTCTTTTTACCCATTCTCGAGATCTATCCCGCTGAATAAATTCCTTTGCGGTTTGATAATAAAATAATTTATCAGCAAGAGTTCTATTAAATCGCTCGACAATTGCCTGATCACGATGTATTGCAGTATGTCCTCGTCGAATTATAACATTATGTTGAGACATCAACGACGATACTTCACCGAAAAATTCCTTACCAGGATCAACCTGTAATAAATTTGGCCAACGTAAAGGACCTCGCTGATAGATTTTTTTAAACGCGTTAGCATCCTCCGATGATGATTTTGTTGATAACGGCTCAGCTTGCTTATATCTACTGGCGATATCAACAACAGTTAATGCATATTTGTAAACCTGTTTTTGTTTATCATGTGGTAAATATAATATATCAGCTTGATGAACTTCATTTGGAACATGAACATCAAATGATCCATATTTGATTGATGTTGGACCAGGTAGATAAATTTGCCATATTGCTTGTCGAGCTAACCACGCTGCAGCAACATCACGTGAGACTTTAGCGGCGCTAGCTAATTTATTTATAGTAGATTTACCCATGTAATATCCTGTAGGAGAATAATAAATTTTTTCCATTGTTATTGAAAATCATTCGAATTAAATACTTGCACCAAACAATAATTTATTTTTCATTGCTGATTTTATTAATCAAGAAGCTAATTTTTCTTTGACGGATTTATCTTTGATTGAATTCAACACATGAATTAATTTCACATCCACGAGATGACGCTGTTGTAGATCGTTACTTCGATACGCTATATCATGTATCCGACATGCTTCATCGATGGAATTTATCGGATTTTCTCCCGGGTTAGGATTATTTTGATCATCAAGTCTTATATCTAATCGCGTTCCTGGTCCACAATAATTATATCCGGGAAGGTGTTTTTCACCTGGATATTTTGCCCATGGTACCCCTGGAAGTTTAGCTAACTTGGCGGCGATATCTCCTCCGGTTTTAATTCTTCTTTTTTTTTTCCTTGAAAATCGAAGATTTTTCCGATTTCACAAATTGATATTTTTTTATCCCACAATTTCCGACTACCGCGCTTCGATTATTTTTCGTGGTATCATTTACAAGATTTAACGTTGGTGTACGTGTTTTACATTTCACACAATATAGATCCATAATTATATTTATGTTATATCAACAAATGGAAGTAATCGATTTCTCAGCGTTGAAAAAACAACAACCAATAAAACACCATCCGATGTTACCAAACTCAATCAGAATGATAATTATTGGACCATCAGGAAGTGGTAAGACACAATTGTTACTTACGATGATAATGAAGTATTTAACCTGGGATAAATTATATTTAGTTGCGCCAAGCGTAGATGATCAACATTGTTATCAAGTACTAAAAGATTACGACGAAGCCGCTTTAGAATCTAACGGTGGAAATGTAATTGAATTTATCAGAGATATTGACGAAGCACCATCCGTGGAAGATATTGATGGATTCGTTAATAATCTTGTTGTATACGACGATGTTATGTTGGACCAGCAAAAGAATCCAGCTAGAATATTTTCCCGAGGACGTCATAAAAACATTGACGTGATATATGTAACTCAACGTTATACACAAATACCAAAAGTGATAAGGGATAACTGCAATTTGTTATGCGTGTTTAACGGAGTTGACACGCACACGTTAAGAAATATTTGGCAGACCTGGTGTCCTGACATGGATTATAATCGATTTCAAAATTTCTTTAGCGGCGCCAGAGCTGCCCAACATGGATTTGTAACGATAAGTATACACGATCCTCGGACACGATATCGAGTTGGATTAGATAAAATTTATGGTTAATTTCTCTCATTGATGACCAACCGACACATCAAACGTCGTCGATGATGTCACTAATCGTTGTCGCCGATAAGGCTTCGTTGATTATTATCGAACGACCATGTCGATGATGCTCTCGATATGGTACCCCCCCCCCGTCCTCGACGATGATATCACCATGTTCGATATATTATCATACGCAAATAATAATTTTTAATAGTCGTTATCACAAAAAAGGCTTCGTTCGATAATAATATCAAAAAACCCTGTCGACGATGCTCTAAAAAATGGTGGGTTCAGCCCTTCTGCTGCTTAAGCAACCTGGTTGGCTGGGAACAACAACGCCATTACAGAGTAGCGGAGCACGTTCCGGGAGGCACTATTTGATTAAAAAATACACTGTAAACAAATAAGGCATCATAAAATATCGCCATCTAGTAATACATAAGTTTCTAACAGCTACTCGAAACATAAGGATGAGTTGAAATAATCATCAGAATGGATGAAATGAGGGTCGGTCGATCTCATTCAAAGCCGACATGTGCTTTCAACGAGGGACCGTCTCAAGGCAAAGCGATAATTAGAAACAATGTACATGTACGGCAACATTTTAAATAATCATACTAAACGTATGGATAAGATAAAATTGTGAGACAGGTATAGCAATATATAGCCATTGTCTGCTGCCATGCCACATCCCAGATTTAGTTGAAGGACTTGAAGACAAATCGTATGAGGTTTTACATTAAGAAGATCTAGCTGGGACTTGGCATTACAGAACATTATTTATGCTTAATAACATAAGTTTAATTAAAAACATTTTGTAACAAAACTTGGATGATTTGTGGACCCTGCCCAACGTAGAATTGCAGCCTAATTCCATTTCTGCAAGAAATTTGTTAAAATATTAAAAGCGTATGAATTGAAACCAAATTATATAATAGGTAATTATGTAAGAAGCCTAACCCGTTGTGTCAGAATAATGTGACTGGGCGGGACATCATGCTACATATCTGTGGCATGATGCCCCAGTGCCAGACATCACTATAAACTGCCCCACTGCAGATATCGTAGCGATATTACTGATTTTTAAAAGCTACGTTAAAAATCCTAATCACATACACACATATAATACAGTATTTGCCGTGAATAGTTCGCGATCGACATTTTGCATGCCAATTCGATGTCTTGACGCCGAGTAATTGCCCATTAACAGAGTGCATACTAATACTTCGCACGTGCACTGCTTTGATCCTTGCCAGAAGAATAATTATCATAAGAAATCGTACTGACAGACAACTTTTAAAGGATCCCCATATCATAAAATTTTTCAGCTGACATAAATTTTGATCATTAGTCAATCTTTTTCAGACATATAAAACAATCAGTCTAAAACCATATAAACCCATTCATATCTTATGGAGGTATCAAAGACCACCGTAAGTTGTGATACCATGGTGGGCATGCGCACTGAGCGGACGATTTTTGTTAATATGGTTTAACGCCATTTGTCAGCACAATATAAGCTATACATGGCGGCCAGTATTAATGGTGGAGGAAGAACCCGGAAAACCCCGGAAAGAACCACCGACCCACTAGAAGCTACTGGCAAGCTTTCTCACATACACACATTGGCTGAATCCTAGACTCTAACCCACGCAGACAGAGGTGAGATGGCAGTGATCTGTAACGGAGAGCGCTTTAGACCACTCGGCCACTAGGGCCCCACCTGAGTGGACCGAATAGTTCCAGTTCAAGCCTGTAACCTAGTTTTCGAAGAGACCTATACGGCAGCTCGAAATTGGGTGTAACACTAATTTGCGACACACTTTATTCTGCAATATTATTAACATCGAATTGTCCTTGTTGACATACGCGTTTAATATACTGGATTATTTATACGCAAAATAGTACATAGCTGAGGGCAATATGTGCGTGCGTACATGGATGTATGTCTGTCTGTCTTGTCTGTCTGTCTTGTCTGTAGGTAGGTAGGTAGGTAGGTAGGTAGGTAGGTAGGTAGGTAGGTATGTATGTATGTATGTATGTATGTATGTATGTATGTATGTATGACTGACTGACTGACTGACTGACTTTATTTCCTCTTCAATAGAGATTACATCAGATTAATCAAATTCAGGATAATACAAAATCATGAAATACAACACAAAAGAATATAAATAAAACAAATTGGAAACGTATACCATTGTAATTATCAATGTAGTTCTTTCTACATGACATATATGCTTATGCATACATACATACATATATATATATATATATATATATATATATATATATATATATATATATATATATATATATACACACATATATACATATATACACACATATATACATATATATATACACATATATATACACATACATATATACATATATATACATATATATACACATATATATACATATATATATATACATATATATATATATACACACACATATATATATATATATATATATATACACACACACACACACACACACACATATATATATATGTATATATATATATATATATATATATATATATATATATATATATATATATATATATATATATATATATATATATATATATATATATATATATATATATTCACAAACACACACATACATAGAAATGTACACACATACACATACATACACACACCCAAACACATATTTACACATACACATATACACACATCTATACATATATATGAGGAACAGCATGAAATCCTTCTCAAAGGAATAAAGATAGCAAAAGGTGACACTCGTATATTATATTAGCCAGAGAGCATTATATCTCCGTGATCTGTAATACATCAAAATTGCGGAATTTGACAACAGCAGGATATTTGTTTTTGCTTGTTTTTTTTAAGTTAATTTATTTATTTATTTAGATTAACTACTTATTATTGCTGTTATGTTATGACATGTTGGTGGAGAGTAGGGCATGCATTTTATTGTAAAATGAGGTTATGCTTTTTGCCGTTACCAACATGAGTTTATCCCATACATCATCGTCGATAGACGCCAAGCAATCTACTCTGCTTCCAAGAAGTGTCTCCAATAGTATATCATCTTCTTGATTAAATAAATTAACCCCGTCTCTCACCTCTAAAGTGTCAATCACCCTCTCAAAGAAGACGTTTCGTTCTTCAAGGAGCTTTTCACAACCTAAGATAAGATGTTTCGCTCTGTCGTCAGTCTCTTTTCCACAGAGTTTACATATCATAACTTTTCCAACAGGCATGATATATAGTTTCACTATTTCAGAGATGGCCATAAAATAGATGGAAATTTACGTCCAAGAAACTATATACTGCTTGGTTTTAAGACCAAATGAATGTTTCTGAAGTGAATTAAATCGCTCCTTAGTTCAATATCTGTATTCCAGGTAGTTTCTTCGATGTTTTGAATATTATCAATAATATTCCGATTCCAAACAAGTTTACCTTCGGTTTGTACTCTTACTGCATAGTCTAAGACAACACTTCCCATACCATATTTCTTGAATATTTTGTCAATATCTGCTATAAACCCCGTCTGTCTTATTGGGTTGGTCAAGTACTGACATAAACGCAAAATGAAAATCTTTTTCCAGATAAGAGTCTAATCGCCCCTACACAGCCGATTGAAAAAGTACAATTTCATCTTATCTATGTATGCTTCCATTGACCAGAGTCCAAAGGTACTACGCGTTGCCTCTATGGGCGAATATTTATCGAAAGCTTGCATACGTCGCGCTGCATATCTCTGACATAGCTCAAGTTCTTCTATATTGGTGTTTGTCATATTCGACCATAATTCACATCCATATAGGACTGAAGGTAGAATGATTCTTTTCCAGATTTTCATACTTGTTAGAGGGTTCATTCCTCCGTCTCTGATACAAATAAAATAGAAAGAGTTTAATAAGTGTTTACCTTTATCGTATGCTTCTTTTATCGCATCGTTAGGTTTAAAGTTGTACTTTAGAGGTATGCCGACATATTTCTTACTTTTGACTACTGGAATTGGCGATTTGTCGAATAGAAAAGAAGGGATATCATTTCTTCTTTTGTTTGTAAAGAGGATGCTGCAACTTTTATCTGCGTTATATTTCAATCTCCACCTTTTCGCATAATTAGAGATTGTATCGAGCAGATGCTGCATCGAATGATGCGAATTAGCCATTACAGTTGTGTCATCCGCTAATAAGACACACGGCAGGTGGAGATCGACAAGATTTAGGCCTCGCAAAGTGTGATCTAAATCAGTGATCAAATCGTCTATCATAACACCTGAGTGGACCGAATAGTTCCAGTTCAAGCCTGTAACCTAGTTTTCGAAGAGACCTATACGGCAGCTCGAAATCGGGTGTAACACTAATTTGCGACACACTTTATTCTGCAATATTATTAACATCGAATTGTCCTTGATGACATACGCGTTTAATATACTGGATTATTTATACGCAAAATAGTACATAGCTGAGGGCAATATGTGCGTGCGTACATGGATGTATGTCTGTCTGTCTTGTCTGTCTGTCTGTAGGTAGGTAGGTAGGTAGGTAGGTAGGTAGGTAGGTAGGTAGGTAGGTAGGTATGTATGTATGTATGTATGTATGTATGTATGTATGTATGTATATTCATATTGGTTTGGAAAAAAAATACCAACGTGTGCTACTAAATAAAAATCTAATTTGTCTACAGTCTTTTATTTTAATAACAAAATATCACCTACTCGAAATTGTATTTTCTTTTAGCTAAAGACTTAACTTAATAAGATGATGACGTACTGTCAAACAAATAAAACAATGAAGAAAATGCAAAATAAAATTCCCTGTAGAACTGTTGAAATGAAATAAAATTAAAATGAAGCTTATATTCTTACATAATCGAAAATGGAGCTATCATGTGCAACTATTTATTACGTAATGAAACAGTTTTATTTATGTCTCGTAGAATCCAATCATTACACTAAAGAATGTACATTTTGGTTCACAGGTAACTAGTCTCTTTTTCTCGCTTTTTTAAACCCAGTTTCTTCATCAAGGCCTCAGCCTGGGTCATAAATAGGTCCTTTGTATCAGCTGTTTGTTAAACCAAAAAAAACCCAACAAATTGCTGATTTTAATGAAAGTTAAAATTACTTATCATACACAGAGAATTTACTTTTCATTTGAAACCAGGGGTGTTCCAAAATGGCGGCTATAGGTGGAAGCTAGCAAAGTGGCTGTGTAGATTTTGGCAGTTATAAGTGATTTTTTCTTTTTTTTCATAATTGTTGGGTTGATATGTGAATATTCAAGGAATGCAAGATATATAACATTACTGGTGGAGCATACATAATGTTGGAGAAAAAAGTGTTTTTCCATTTAAAATTCGATTATTATGGAGTAAAGATAGTTTCAATGGTGTTCAGTTTTTAGATATTCTGAGATATTCCCTGCATGCTTTGTTTGATTCATTTACTTATTCCAGTGTAATTACCTGTCCATCAGTTGCCTTCTGTTGTAGGAATTGTTTGGCACATGGTGAGTAATAATCAGTATCACAAATGAGTAGTGAGAAAAAATTAGTCCAAACAAGATTATCTACAAGCATGAGTGGACAGAAAGATCAAGGCAAGCAACAAATAAAAACCAGATTACAGCGTGATGCCCTAATGGAGACTTCTGACACAGGTTTGAGTGAATCAGGTTTTAGCACAATTCAGCTTGACTTAGATGAAATAAAACAATGTCTCAGAGGTAGCATTTCAAAGGCAGATTTCACATCTGCTATTGCCGATTTGGTGAAAAAAGATGACCTAACAAAAATTATTTCAACTATTGTGAAGAAATTGTTAGAGAATGTAAAAGAATATCTGAGTAAGGAGACAGTTGCAGAAAGTGAAAGGGTATCAAAGGAGAGGACAAGGGAGTTGATGGATAGGATGGACTCACTTGAATTCGAAAACCACCAATTGCGAGAAAAATTACAAGAGGCAAAGAAGGAAAATGATAAATTGAGGAGTGACATGAACAATTCTCACAGGAGATCGAAGCAAGCAAGTGCGACTTCCAACCAAACCGAACAATATTTAAGAAAGTTAAACATTCAAGTTTTAGGACTGGAGGAGGTGGAAAATTAAAGTCTAAGAGAGAGAGAGAGAGAAGTCCAAAATTGGTGAAGGAAGTAACAAAGATTAATCTGGATAACAGGGACATAGTGGTGGTACACAGGATCCTAGGCCGACTCGGACAACCAAGGGCAGTGATTGTCAAATTCTGGAGTCTGGATTGTAAACTTCCAATTATCAAAAAGCGGAAGGATTTTAAATAGAACAAAGGAATTACACTAGTAGAGGATGTGACCAGGATGAATACTGAACTCATCAATAAATCATCCAGGCATCAAGAAATTGACAGTGCATGGTACTTTAATGGATATGTGTATGGTAAAACCAAATCAGGAAAAAACATAAAATTTGACATCTGTGATGAAATTTATGAAACAAAATAGAATATAAGTGTAAATATGTAACTCTTTGGACTCTTGGAATTGTCCATATAGGTATATGAACTTTCGTTTTGGTACTCCTTTTTCTACTCGGATTTGTTTTAGGATTGTTCTATAAGTTACTTCTTTCTCTCACCAGTTTTGTCACTAATTAATAGATTTGTTTTTTTGCACATCCATTGTATCATATCTCTTTATAATCAATTCACTTAGTTCAAAAATCATCTTTCACTCGTATACATATTCATCTACTCAGTCGTGTATTCACCATTTTCAACACTGCTCTTCAACGTTTTTTTCATTCTCTGTCACGGAATTGTGTTTGACTGGTATCAATATGTATATGTGGTCAAACATGTACTCTGATTTCGCTACTGCGTACAGCTTTACCGAGGGTGGTTTATTCAGTATCGGCTTCTATTATTTCGGAAATCGGTGAGCTCAGCTCTGATCATGCTGCATGTGCGGATTGCCTGCAGTTTAAAAGTACCTAGCTGCGAATATCGGTCACAGCTAGGATGTTTGTTTGATTAGGATTTGTAACGTAGCTTTAACAATTTTTCAGTCATATGGCTACGATGTCTGCTGTGAGGCAGTTTATAGTGATGTCTAGCACTGAGGCATCATGCCGCAGACATGTAGCATGATGTCCCACCCAGTCACATTATCCTGACACCAGGTCGACCAGTCCTAACACTAACCTCTTAATGCTGAGCGTCAAGCGAGGCAGCTGTTAGTACCATTTTTGTAAGTCTTTGGTATGACTCGGCCGGGGATCGAACCCACGACCTCCTGCTTCCGCGGCGAACGCTCTAACCACTAATCCACCGGAGCGGTTTACAGCTAGGATATAAATATAGACTAATTCTAAGCAGATATCATATTACGATCCAGTCTTGCCAGAAACGCTTCAATCTTTTAAAGGAGCAAACTTTCAGCTAAAGAGGTAATGTTGATTTAAGATTATATTTTACCGCAACTTGTTTTATATGACAATTGTTTCACATATCATATGTTTTAGTATTTATTCTAAATTCTACAGAATAAATACCTAGGTTATGCAGCGCAATTATATAAGTAATACTATAGTCTGTTTCGAGATAGTTTGCAACTGAACAGACAAATTGAGTTTAATTATACACTGCATGCCTTGAACGTTTAATGTATATGAATAACTATTTCATGTGCGTGCATGCGCAACATATATGAATGTAAAAGTACTTTACCGTGTCATATGTATTACACGGTTTGGTTGTTTTAATTTTAGCTGACTGTGGTCCGGGGCTGTGTGCGGTACCATGTTGTGGTGACCGTGGGGCTTGTCTATGCTGCCTGTGTGTGTGGTGCCGTGTATGGTACCTTGTCTACGTTTCTTTTTGTGTAAGCTGCCTTTGTGTATGCTGCGTTATATATAGGTATTATACATAATTGGGTGATGTGAAGGTCACATAACTGTTAGGTTCTTGTGACGTATACGCTGTGTTTTGGTGACGATGGTTTGGAAGAGTGTACTGGTGTTCTCAAATCGTGGGACCAAGGCTTCGCGACCATAGTCTGTGTTGAATGTAAAGGGCTCTCGAGGGCTCTTTCAAACAGACGGGAGTGGACCATGCGTGGCGACTCCACCACCATTGACTAGAGCGGATGGAACCGGATATACATCTTCGATGTCAAATGGACGCCAATATAGTTGTAGTATACGTGTTCCATATTATTTGATTTTACCATCTGATCAAATAGTTCACATCTATGTATCAGTTTCGTTATCTGCACGATTCATAATTTCACCTTTTCATTGCAGTTTCGTTATTTGAACGATAAACTCGTATTCACATCAGTCTCGTTACATGGACGATAAAAATCAGTGCATACTTGCCTTTGCTTTGGTAACGCGTTATATGAACGATATAACTAAAATTAAAGGCATTTACATCTGTCTCGTTATACGAACTATATATATTTGTAAATTCATATGTGTATTTTGTATTTGTTGATCTGGTGATTACACGATATTCTCGTCAGTTTCAAATACCTTTCGTTGAATTCATCCTTTGAGGGTTTTTTTTGTCAGAGTTAATTGTTATTGATAGTTCCATGTTAGGAACATTTTAATTTTCCTTATCTTTTGTTTATAATGGTGTCAGAATTGATGTTTATTTATGTTTTTATAAATAAACAACTTATTAACGCAGTTGCTTTTCATGTCGTCACTAATCCAGTCCCGACACGGCTTATCCTGTGACAAATGGTGTCAGAAGTGGGATTGTAATTGGATTTGGCGAAGCACGGACTTTGAAGTTGCATAGGTCTTGATTGCGGTAAGATTTTTTCATACATGTTTCAGATCAGGAGCTTCCTGACAAGACAAAATTCAGGCGGGTGAGTCGATACTTCACTAGTATTCTGTTTTTATATATACATATATACATATTGCCTACCTTTGGAGAAGGAATATACTGTTGGTTCGCGAAATCCTAAAATTGTAAGTGTTATATGATAGTGCATTTAGGATTGATGATCTTGTCAACATTATTTATCATGTCGTCACTCAAAAATTTAGTGGAGTTGGGCAAACAGTTTTGGGTATAAGGGGGATTCCCTTAGAGAATTCGTTCAGCAGGAACAGGATCGGGAAAGGGATCAAATTATAAAGGAAAGAGATAGAGAGAGAGAAAAGGTGGAATTAAAAATAGCCTTTTGAAAGTAAAAATATTGTATTTAAGAGGAGATAGTTAGAGAAACAGGAATATGGAAAAACTCTTAAAGAAATTTGAATTTAATGGGACTGATGGACAAACTGATGTCGTTTTTAAAAATAAACCAAATAACTATTGCAGTAGTAGAGAGGGTGAATCGGACGTCTCTAATTGAGTTAAATTTTAAGCAAATAATTTTAAGTCTCCTTTTGCCAAATGAAGCTTTAACGATTTTAGAGCTCTGTTGTTCAAATTGAGTGTTTCTCAAAACCAAAAAATAAAAATAAAAAGAGTGTGAATCCAACGTCTCTAATTGAGTTGGCTTTTAAGTCTCCTTGAGCTATTTCACACAAAAAGACTACTACGGAGTAAGTCACCAGGGAGAGTAAATAGACCCGGCGCCATCGGCGCTTCGGGGACAACCTATTTCAGTGTTATGATAAAATCCTTTACGATTTCGCATATAGACTGATTTGTAAAACCTATTAAATTATTGGATTGGTCGGTTAATTTAAAATTAATTCTTGTTAATGAATTATTATGACATCGCATATAGACCGGACTAGTTGGATGTTCAATTATTAGAAATCCTGGAGGAGCTGTCGGTACAAATGAATACAAAATATATCCCTGCTGAGCTTGATTTGATCTTTCGAGATTTATTTGGTAACTTCCGCCGATGGCATCACACACTAAATTTACTGCAATCACCGGGATATATTCACATTAGCAGGAGTAATATGCCGTCCACCACCATCTGGATCATTATGTTTAAAGTTGTTTGTGGTTGTTATTTTCTTCCATGCGGTAAGTATCAGAGAAAAGTTTTCCCATACTAGATCATTAACAGATTATTTTTAAGTTCATTTGCGTTATACCCAGAAAATTTGAAATTAGATAAATTAGTTTCTGTGTTATTGTAGGCAGTTAATTTTTTTGTTTATCTCCATTCTTGTTATTAACTATTCTTGAAAGAATAAGACATTGATCCGTTATCCATAAAGTTTATCCACAGTAGACGTAATTGTCTATCGGCCAAGCTGACTGTATATAATTCAGACTGCAACACTGTTGAAAAGGATGTAACATGGCCAAAAGGTGTTTATGTAAGAAGGTGGTATGGGAATCAATCCTGGCGAGAAAGGTTTAATAATCAGGAGGCAAGTGAAGGTGCAGGATACGATATTCCATGACTGGGGTTACATAGTCAATTGTTCATAAATTTGCCATTATGTACTGTCTATCGTAAGTTAATGTGTTTTGTCATCTTTGTCATTTTAGTCCTGCTTTCACATTGCATAAGTATTAATATGCCTATATTGCAAGTTATTATGAATCTTAATATACTCAGCTGGAATGCTGGAGGAATTATGTCCTCTGCTCTTAGCTTTAGTGCAATGCTGGATAAATATGATGTTGACGTAGCTTGCATAACTGAACATAAACTGGTACAGCACTTACTTCCATTTTGCGATTCTATTCGTTCTGATAATAAATGCATTGCTAAGGCCGAGGATATTTCATCTAATAGCACGCTAATAAAATGTGGTAAGGAGGAGTTGCAATCTTCTGCAAATCATCTCTCATGAGATATGCTAACTTTATAGATGAAGTTAATAGTGACAGAGCTGTTGGCATAGAATTCAAATTTCCCGATATGCAAAATGTATATATTTTTTATGTATATATGCCGACCCTATTGTATGGCATAGATTGTTACAAAAGCGCAAATTGAGTTGATTGAAAATCTTTATGATCAGTACTCACAGCTGGGGGATGTGTATTTTACTGGTGATTTCAATGCAGTAGCTGAACCAGACACTTTTAGAGATTACAAAGATAGGGTATTTCAGGAGTTCTTGCGATATAATAATCTAGTGAGTGCTGGACATTTAAATGTATGCACTGGTTCTCGTTGTACATTCAATCCAGAAAGAACGATGATTGATCATTTTGTACTGTCTGATCAATGCATAAATAGATTACGGAGTGCGCACATTGTTTCAGATCACGAAGAGCACGTGATATCCGACCACCTCCATATCCTTACTTCTCTTCCTACGGTGACATGTGGGAGAGACTTCAGACAGTCTATGAAGAGAAATAACATAGCTTGGAATAAATTTGACATTGATATCTTGAATAACTATCAATATGAGCTGTACCTTTGCCTGAAAACTTTAGATATAGATACTATTTCGGACAATGTTGATAGATTTTACGGGCACATTGTTAATGCAATACAGCAGTAAAGCGACATTGCACTTCCAAAGTCTAAATTTAATTATCATGCCAAACCATACTGGTCAAATGAACTCAAAAGAAGTACATAAACTTCAAAGACAAGCTAGGTATACTTGGATAAATGATAAGGGGTAATCAATATAATTCGTACAGAGAATATAAAGATAAGAGATACTTTAGAAACCTTAAAAAACTAGCTGTGAAAAAATATATGGGGGATGTGTATGAAGAAATTGAAAAAGCACACGAATGTGATGTAAGACACTTTTGGAAAATGGTCAACGTTAAGAGAGGAAACAATATGAATTTTTGTCAGGAACTATCAACTGATGGAGTTTGTGTCCGTGGTGATGCTTCCATCGCAAATGGCTTTACCAGATACTATGAGGACATTCACACGCCTAATCCTAGTCATAATTTTGATGGAAACTTTTATGAACTTAGAGAGAGAATTGAAACGGTCTACAGGACGGAATAAGCCATATCGAGGCTTTACAGAGCAGTATCAGTATAAACGAAGTAAGAGAAATCATTAAATGTCTACATAAATCAAAAGCGTCGGGACATGATCAAATTTGCAATGAACATTTAATATATGGCAAGGACTACCTCATCGAATGTATGGCAATTTTATTTACTCAGATGATTGATCAATCTTACATGCATGAGGATTGCAAACAGGGTATAGTAATACCACTGTACAAAGGTAACAGGAAATCAAAGAACTCCCTCGAAAGTTACAGGCCTGTTACTTTACTGCCTGTTATTTACAAAATCTTTGAGAAAATTATTCATGAACGTTTGGTAACTTGGCTCAAAGATACAAATTCTAGTATACCCAGTTCACATCAACATGGTTACCAAAAAGGTTTAGGCTGTACAACAGCGAGTTTTGTACTGTTGCAATCAGTACAATATACTGTAAACATGGGATCACGGGTTTTCGCTGCGTTTCTTGATAAAAAAAAATAGGCATTTAATACCGTGTGGCACAAAGGACTGCTTATTAAATTATTCATGCTGGGAATTACGGGTAAATCCCTTTTGATATTTGTTAACATGTTCACAAATTTACAGAGTCAAGTTCTTGTCAATGGGCAATTTTCAGACTGGTTCTCAATTGGCCAAGGAATGAGACGAGGTGGTGTTTTGTCAAACTTGATGTACACAATATTTATAAATGACTTGCTGCTACAGTTAGAAAATAGTGGATTTAGAGCAACGATTGAATCCTTAGCTGTGGTAAATCCAACTATAGCTGATGATATTTCACTTTTGGCTATATATCCTAGCAATCTACAAAAGCTTTTCGATATAGCAAATGACTACAGTAATAAGTGGCGATTCGAGCTTAGAGTCACAAAGTCATACATTATCATTTTCGGTCCGCAATACAAGAATTATATCAATATGAAATGGTATCTTGGCCCGTTATGTTTGCCGGTTACTGATTCGGCTACACACCCGTGTCACCGGATTAACTCGAAGCTAACGTCGCATGACGCAATATTCGTTGCATGCAATAAAGGAAAAAAAATCTTTTCACGGTCTGTTTGGTATTGTCATTAGACCGAATGGTTTAAATCCTTTGGTTGCTTCAAATGTAATTAGAAAGATAATTTTTCCTTCAATGTTTTTTATGGAAGTGTATTATGGTGTAACATTTCAAAGAGTGACCTTGCTTTATTGGATAAAACTGAGGTATTTTGCCAAACATTTACAAGGTTTTGCAACACATACAAGATCCGACATCGCCCTGGGAATGCTAGGATGGACATTAGTGCAGTCCGAAATTAATAGAAGAAAATGATGTTTTGCATTGTGTTTGATGCCTAACAATGTACATACTAAACGTGTGTTTAACGTTGCGTTATTTTACTTCATTTTGAGCGGATGCATATCAAGCTACGGGTTAATTTCAAATTTATATTATGCTTTAAAGAAATTTGATTTGCTCTGATATCTAACTGATTATTTGCATCATTCTGAAATTCCAGATAAACCAATTTGGAAAGAGATTGTTAGGTCAAAAATTGTTGGTCTTGAAAATAGCCTCTGGAGAGTTCGTATGTCTAATCAAGCAGATTTTGATAGATTCTCTTCGATACATGAATACTTACGACCTGCCTCAGTGTGGCAGTCGGCTAAAACCAGACAAGACGCTAAGGTATTTACATATGTAGCTAAACTATGGGCTGCTGTTCCTCAAACACAGCTCGATATGTATATTAGATGTGGGAGTCTTTAAACAGACTTTATACTTAATTGTTGTGTTGGTTGTCCTTACATGTCTAATTTTAGAAACTCATTCTGGGATTTCCTTACGGATAAGTTTCCACTGAGCTTGCACATTATGTTATTTAATGCCGAAGATGAGTTGCAATTACAATATCTTCTAGGCAAAAGGTTATCATCATGGGTAATCGATAAAGAAAATTCCAAGCAATTCGTCTTGCTTTGTCGTGCAGTGTGCAGCTATCTTCTGCAAATAAGGTACATAAACTCGCAACTTATGCAGTTGAAGAACACTGAGACTGATATAGTGTAAGAATGTGTAAATGATTATTATTAGTCGATTTGTTGTTTCTCTTTTTTTAAAAATCCTTATCTATTGTTTAATACTTATTTAATGATTGTATTCTGATGATTTATTCTTATATAATGTAATCTTCCATGGAAGGAAATAAATATGATGATGATGAGGTTTCATATTAATTGTTCGAGTAATTTCATTTAGCGTGGAAATTCCACCTGGTAATCTCTTGACCCATTCACGAGATCGTTTATCCTGGATAAATTCCTTCGCGTATTGATATCCAAATAACCGCTCAGCAAGTGTTTGATTAAACCGTTCAACAATTTCCTGATCGCGATGTAGTGCAGTATGTCCTCGTCTGATGGTGACATTATGATGCTTCATAGTTGATAACACTGCACCCTGAAATTCCTTGCCAGAATCAACCTGAAGTAGAGTTGGCCACTGCAGAGGACCTCGTTGATAAATCTTTTCAAACGCAGAAGATACTTCAGTTGATGACTTTGTCTTTAGCGGCTCTGCTTCTTTGTATCTACCCGCAAAATCAACTACGGTTAGTGCATACTTGTAAACAGTATCATTCTGTAGAAATAATATATCAGCCTGATGAACCTCATTAGGGACGCTGACATCAAAATGTGAGAACTTAATTTGTTTAGGTGGTGGTAGATAAATCTGCCATATCGTCTGTTTAGATAACCAATCCGCCGCGGTGGTTTTTTTACTTTTGCGGCTTTAGCGAGTTTACCCATTGCTGATTTACCCCTCCAGTATCCTCTTGGAGAATAATAGATTCCATGTTGTTATTCATTACCAGCACGCAACATTAATTTACTTTTCATCGCAGATTTTATCAACCATGAAGCCAATTTTTCTTTAAAGGATTTATCAGTGATAGAATTTAAAGCATGAATCAATTTCACATCTGCGATATGTCTGTGTTGCAGACTGCTGCTTTTATAAGCAACATCATGAGCATGACACGTCTTATCAATAGCGTTTATTGGATATTCACCGGGTCGGGGTTGGTTTTGATCATCGAGTCGGATATCGAGTCTGGTTACAGGTCCACAATAACTATATCCCAGAAGATGTCTATCTCCCGGATATTTTGCCCATGGTGTTCCTAGTAATTTTACTAGTTTGGCTGCAATATCACCTCCATTTTTTAAAAAACAAATCTAAAAAATGTTATACCACATCGTTCACACTTGCCAGTGATAGCTTCTGTTATTTTTTGTCGTAGTAGGTGTTAGTCAATTGTTGGTGTACGCGTCCTATATTTCACAATATAGATCCACAATTTATTGATAATAACAGAATGAAATTTATTTTGTCGGCGACAAAAATACGAGAACCCGTCAAGCATCATGCAGCGCTACCAAATTCTATTCGCATGATTATAATCGGACCATCTGGAAGTGGCAAGACACAGTTGTTACTTAATTTGATAACGAAATGGATGAAATGGGATAAATTATATTTAGTAGCCCCGAGTGTAGACGATCAGTGATGTTACGAGGTGTTAAAGGATTTTAACGAGAAAGCAAAATCTGCAATCGATGAAGATATTATTGAATTTATAACCGATGTCGAGGAAGCACCAAGTATTGATGTTATTGATGGAAATATTAGCAATTTAGTGGTAAATGATGATGTGATGCTAGACAATAAAAAGAATCCCGCTATGATATTTTCCAGAGGTAGGCATAAAAATACTGATGTGATATATGTCACTCAGATATATACACAAATGCCAAAAATGATCAGAGATAAATGCAATATCCTTGCTGTATTTAATGGAGTTGACACACATACGCTACGAAATATTCACCAGACGTGGTGCAGTGGAGATGTGGTTTATAATCTCTTTAGAAATTTCTTTGATCACGCTCAGTCAATCCCACATGGATTTGTAACGATAAATTTGCATGACCCTAGATCAAGATATCGTATCGGACTTGATCAAATATTCGGTTGAAACCATAACACTGAAATAACTTGTCTCCGCAGCGCCATTGGCGCCGGGTCTATTTACTCTCCCTAGAGTCTCTGTCTCCGTCGTAGTCTTTTTTTTGTTTTGGTTTGCCTTTTTTATGTTTTTGAGAAACCCTTAATTTGAACAATAGAGCTCTAAAATCGTTAAAGCTCCATTTGGCAAAATGAGACTTAAAATTATTTGCTTAAAATTTAACTCAATTAGAGACGTCCGATTCACCATCTCTACTACTACTGCTGATAAATTAGTTTGAAAACTCATTTGACCGTGTTTAGACTGTTACTGTGTTATACATCGATCTTAAGAAAACATTAGTGCAACCGAAATACATGTGTGTGGGCGGGGATCAATTATAGTATATGTAGCAAGTCCAGGGAACTATATAATAAGAATAGCTTTGATTATGATCCATATTGTAATCTAATAAACTCTTGATAAATTCGTTAAGCTTTTACACTACCCAAAAATATAGGTACACTAAATTGATCAGCAATAGCCACATCAACATATCATGATAATAAGTCGTTATGGAGGTGTCATCAAAATAACACAATATCTTAGAACTGTATATTTGACATCCCAACGGAAGGTGTTAATATGATTCAACATTCCCATTATTCTCTGCTGGGATGATGATTTTCAAAAGAAATCGGTACTAGAGTACTTCATCTGGTTATCTGTTGGGTATTCTGGGTTTTAAGTACCCTAACACAAACGTAATAATATAAAGGAATTATATGTATAATAAAAGAACCTTTCACTCGAACATTCTATATTATCCATAATAATAAATACATACATAATTAAATTTGATATCGACACCAGTTACTAAAGGTGCCAATCTAACTTCCATCATATCAGCCATTTTTGAATGCATTATTCTTGCTGCTCCTCCGGAATGGATGTCCACATTAACATATAGTTTTCACTAAAAGACTTTTTATAATAAATGGGTTAAAGTATTAAAAAAATGTGCCAATCTGACATCCAATATTCCCATCATGCCAAATATTTCGATAATCGTTTTACCGCTCTCTGTAAAGGAGTGGCCACATTGACATGGGGGTTTCAATAACAGTCAAGTAAATTTTATTGAATAAAAGCAGGACTCAGAATCAATTGCATCATTATTGATTATTATATGTATGATACTTGGGAGGTTGTGTAGATCCATTTATTTAATGTTCCACAAAATATTTTGCTGGGAAATCAATTAAAAATTACATTTCTCAATTAACTAACTTACACTCTTGCCTTAGCGCCAGTGGTCATGGACCAAACGCGCTTATTGGATGTTCTTTATTTGTCGTCAGTCTATATGTTAGTACATACTGTTATAAGGGTCGTATTAAACACCGCGAAGTTTATATTTGTACATATTATCTTTACTTTGACAATATTGCAATTAAAATTGTTAGAAAGGGTATTTGAATGTTGGTTGAAAGTAGAATTGGTTCATGTACACCCTCAGTTGTCTGCCGTTGCATAATTTCTTATATCCATTCGGTCTGAAATCAATATCAAATGTACAGTATCGCCACTACAACAGCCATTTTTTAATAGTGTTTAAACTAATTTAATCTGTTTTAGACCATTCCGGTGGCCTAGTGGTTAGGCACTCGCCTCGAATGCAGGCCGAGTCATACCAGACTTATAAAATGGTACTACATTTGCCTCCCCTAACACTCAGCATTAAGAGGTTAGTGCTAGGACTGGTCAACCTAACGTCAGGATAATGACTAGATAGGTCATGATGCTACATGTCTGCGGTGTGATGCCGGAGTACTAGACATCACTATAAACTGCCACTGTGCCGACATCGTAGAGATACAGCTGAAATATTTTTAAAGCTATATCACACACACACACACCAGGCTGCCGTCTGATCGCATAAGTTGAAGAAATTTCTTTCGTGCTGGAGTTAACTTATTCATATAACGCCTCCAGTTAGCTGGTCTCAAAACTGTAGCATCTATCGGCTGTTGGACATGACAGTGCACTCTTAATCTGTGGTACTTTAATGCGGACAGTTGGTGGTGACGCTGCTCTTGCAGCTTTCTCATAAACTTGTCATAAAAGTGACTACCTAGTGATTCCATATTCTCATTAGAACATGAAAACAAGGGCCCATTCCATGTAGTAATGATATCGTCTGTATTGGTATGTAGCATAGTAAAGATAACACTGAGATCTTGAAACTTTACATCCAAGAGCTGCACCTGTCATTGTTCTACACATCTGCATCTCGTGTCATATCTAATAAGGGCATCAATTGGGCTTATAAAGGTCCAGTGTTTTCCTGTATAACATTAACGTTCAAGATCATTTGGTTTAATGAAATCAATTTGTTTTGCTCTATATGTTAAGAGAAATTATGTGGATGCTAACTGGCAAGGTTAGCATGATGTTCAATTTAACAAGTGATACTACTCTATCTCTTGAGTTTAGTATAAAGATATAAAGACGTGAAAACAACAATTTGAGAAAAATCAACAAGTAATTTAGTTCTCTAAGTTGCAATGTGAACATTAAATAGATACCTACAGGACTGTGAATTAAATAAAAGATGGTTTCGTATACATTTTGACTTTCTTTTCCGAGAGTACAGTGTCAGTCCATTATAGGGACTCTTGCTTTGCTGTTCATTATGGTAAAACCCATAATTTGAAACACTGAACACCAGAGTAACATTACCTAATTCCGATAATGGGACGGAAGTAAGTAAATAATTTGGATGAGCGGTTTTGAAAATATTGAACATAAGAAACACAAAAAGTATTAAGTGGGATGTTTTGAACCCAGAACGTTTTGTTTGTTAGTCATGACACACAGATATAGCAATATTTTGAAAATATTGAACATAAAAAACACAAAAAAGTATTAAAGTGGGATGTTTTGAACCCAGAACGTTTTGTTTGTTAGTCATGACACATAGATATAGCAATATATATATATATATATATATATATATATATATATATATATATATATATATATAGAAGCAATAGAAGCAATAGAGGATATATATCCTCTATTGCTTCTGTTGCAATGTACAGATTCTAAAATCAAAATGAATAATGAGTTTGACACAATTGAAAATGATCCTTTTATTTTGACAGATATGTGAATAATTTACAGATTATGATGGCTGTAAGAGGCATAAATTTCTTTCTCTCCTTGCTGATTTTGGACGTGATATTCTGTCCTGGTGCTGAAGAGTCAAAACTGTTGGAAGATACAGTGTCTGCAGACAACTTGACATATGACAGTCTCTCTGTACAACACACATTTATATTGAGCTGGAGTCTGTAGAAGGGAATGCGGACATATGTTTCAGACGAGAAGCTTGAACCTGATTACGTCAATTACAAAATCAAATCGGTAACTAGTGGTCTAGATAGTGTAGAAGTGCCACATGAATTCAAGCGTCCAGTTGGATTTGGAATTTTTGGTCACCCAATTAATGCACCTAGCAGGTACAAAATGACACTCAAATGGATGGCCAGAACAGATGTAAACAAACAATTTTTGAATCTCGAGACAAAGGCACATTCCGGGAAAATCGCTACACGTGTGCACAATACAGGCCCATTTAATCGGATGAAAATGTCGATATGGCTAAATATCTTTGATACTTGTTATTATGGCTCGTCCAGCTCTAGTAATAATGTGACATTCATGCAACTTTCTGTATGTTTTTTGTGTCAGATTTTTAATCTCTGCGTTAAGGCCGAGAATATTATAGTATGTTGTAGTTTAATCGTTTACCAGTTTCGTTTTATTTGTTCTTCAATTTGTTTTACATGGCCTACAGATTTGGTAAGGGAAAAAGGCCATCAATTTCGGAATCGATGACCAAAAATACGGTCAACAACAATGACTAAATAATATCAGACAAACAAGACCCATCCCCTCAAAATTAAGATCACCTGTGATTAGTCAAAACAATAGCTCAAACTCAGACTCAAGAGCTTTATAATTTCTGAATAATTATGAAAAGTACAATGAGATCCGTGATAGTAGACAACTCCATTGAATTAAATTTCATATGAAGACATTTATTAGACACTTCTATGCAAAATACAGTTGGTTAGAAAGGTAAGTTTGCTCGTTCCTTGAGTGTTCATTATATAAAGTTTTTGTTTCCCACTGTAGATAAGTTTAACTTTCTGAACCATTGTACATAGTTCATTATTGGTGTATTTTGTATTGTAGCTAAGAAGAAAATGTTTATAATTGAACTCCGCCATAGTTATGTATACCAAAGCAACACAAAGGGTTGAATTTATCAGCTACATCAGAGTATACATGTCCACTACAATGGACACTATTAACAACTTGATTCCATTTGGATTTATATCTGAAAGGCCAGTTAGAGAAACCTTAATCACTAGACAGAGCGGGGAAACTCACTGGTATCTACAGCCAAGTGGACCGAAGTCTAAAATAAGATTCAGATGAATTTGGTTAAGTTGGATTAGTATATGTCAAGCCAAGCAAATTCGCTGTGTAATTGACTACTGCTAATCTGCTTGGCCAGAACTGGACCAAACGTAGTAGAAGAGCTTTCAAATTTATACAAATTATGTAAAGCTGTCTTTAGATATGACTGATGTTAAAAAATCCCAACAAATTCTTCTAAAAAACATTAAACTACATTTTACACAATGCGATATAATCATGGTATTTAGAGCTTCAGGTCTGCATAATCTATACTCAAATATTATCATTGTTACTAAAAACAATATTTAAACAACTTTCCAAAACTGATGAACAGACTTTAATCTCGTCTAACAGATATCGTCTAGGCAGAAATCGACCGAACGTTTTCTGGTATTAAGGGATTTCTGTTTTTCTTTTGCAAAAAGTATAAAGATATGCTATCAAATATTGCCACCATTAATAAATTTGGAATATCATTGAAAGAACGTTTTAAAAACTATTAAGTATAATTTGAATAAATTTGAAAGAAGGTTTTTTGGAATGAATGGTTATTAATTTTGTACAAAGATGTAATTGTATCCGACATGGGTTCTATTATAAAAATACGAAAAGATGCATTAAACGATTAGATTAAACCCTACTCGGATCTTACCTATTTTTGAGTTTGAAATAATAGGTAATATCTCACTGCCTTCATCAGCAACTACTGCTTCACTGATCGAAAAATGATGGCTAGATTAGAAGCTTATTTTGACAGAGTTTCGAAGCTTATTTGATAGAAAGTTTTGACGCTTATTTGAGAGACAGTTTTGAAGCTTATTTGACAGCCAGATTCGAAGCTTATTTGATACAGTTTCGATGCTTATTTGACAGCAAATTTCGAAGCTTATTTGAGAGAGAGTTTCAAAGCTTATTTGACAGCAAATTTCGAAGCTTATTTGAGAGACAGTTTCGAAGCTTATTTGACAGCAAGTTTCGTGCTTATTTGACAGTAAGTTTCGAAGCTGATTTGACAGAAATATTTGAAGGTTATTTCACAGTTTCGAAGCTTATTTGACAGCACGTTTCGAAGCTCATTTGCCTGACAGTATCGAAGCTTATATGCCAGCAAGTTTCGAAGGTTATTTGACTGACAGTTTCGAAGCTTATTTGACTGACAGTTTAGAAGCTTATTTGACAACAACTTTCGAAGCTTATTTGACTGACAGTTTCGAAGTTTATTTGACAGCAAGTTACCAAGCTTATTTGTCTGACAGTTTGAAGCTTATTTGACTGACAGATTCTAGGCTTATTCGAGACGCAGTTTCGAAGTTTATTTGACTGACAATTTTGAAGCTTATTTGACAGCAAGTTCCGAAGCTTATTTGACAGACAGTTTCGAAGCTTATTTGAGAGAACTTTTCGACGCTTATTTGACAGTAAGATTCGAAGTTATTTGACAGCAAGTTTAGAAGCTTATTTGACTGACTATTTGGAAGCTTATTTGAGAGACCGTTTCGAAGCTTATTTGACTGAATGACAGTTTCGAAGCTTATTTGAGAGACAGTTTCGAAGCTTATTTGACAGAAAGTTTCGAAGCTTATCTGATTGACAGTTTCGAAGCTTATTTAACAGACAGTTTTGAAGCTTATTTGACTGACAGTTTCGAAGCTTATTTGACTGAAAGTTTCGAAGCTTATTTGACTGAAAGTTTCGAAGCTTATTTAACAGTAAGTTTCGAAGCCTGAAAGCCTTTAAGACTGATGCAAATAATGGTCCAAAACAAATAAATAAATAAACTTACGGTTTTAAGAATCAATTCCAAAATTAATCCAAACATAATTCGAAATATTATCCACTAGAGAAATTGCAAAAGTCCTGGTAATAAAATGTCAAAATAGTTCTAAGTTCGAATTCCAGCGAAGTATCCAAAATGGAAAACGATGTCACTTGATTTAGTCAGTTATTGTTAATAAAATCTCTATGAACACAACTTTTTCCCAGATAAATAATAAAATAATTCCTCTTGATCCAAACGAATTGACACAATTTCCAGTACAAGGTAATTTATAATAACTCAAAAAGACACAACTTAATATTCTAACAGCCCAATTTTCTACTGAATAGCTAGCTCCAAAAACATAGTTTCTATATTTGTTTTTTTTTCCACGTAAACAATGGGTCACGTGATCTTCTAGAAACTATCAGAACAAATTTACGTTCAAGAAATCACGTAAACAGCGTATGATCCAACTAAAATAGAAAGATGTTTATACTTTACTCCATTTTGTAATTTGAACCAGCCAATCATTTTAAAAGCTTGGTTACAACTCTGAAGCCAGGTCAGAAATGAGGTCAACACCTGGTGTTTAATCTGTAAAAGTACAGGTCACCCCCCCCCCCTTTCAATGAACAAATCTTAAAACTTAGAATGCCAGATTTAAATCTAACAAACAAACAATAAAAATAAATATAAATGACATATCAAATATACGTAACAGTATGTATATATTCTTGCACTGATCATAAATTAACTATCACTTAACAAATAAATATATTCAGATTTATTTGTTAAACCATATTCCCATCTTATGCGCCTAGCCTATACATGGAAAGGATATATAGCCCTTGTCTGCTGCCATGCCACATCCCAGATTTAGTTAAAGGATTTTAAAAAAAATCGTATGAGGTTTTACATTATGAAGATCTAGCTGGGATTTGGCATTACATGCAAACATTATTTATGCTTCGTAACATAAGTTTAATTTAAAACATTTTGTAACAAACATTTGAATGATTTGTGGACCTTGCCCGACGTAGAATTGCAGCCTAATTCCATTTCCGCAAGAAATTTTTTAAAATAATGAATTTAAACCAAATTATGTAATAGGTAATTATGTAAGAAGCCTAACCTGTGGTATCAGGATAATGTGACTGGGTGGGACATCATGCTACATGTCTGCGGCACGATGTCCAAATGCTAGACATCACTATAAACTGCGACATTGCATATATTATAGTGATATGACTGAAAATGTGTTAAAGCTACGTTAAAAATCTAAATAGCATCACTCACTGTAAGAAGCCAGCCTTACATTAGAAAGTTCAAGGTTATGATCAATTTTCACCATTTTTAAGAAACTTCTACATGTTTATGGTCCTTGTTCGACTTAGAACGATGTGCATCAAGTGCATCAGAATTTTGGTTTGCTTAGTAATATCTTACGGATTTAAATGTACGAGCCTTTGCATGAAGAAACCTGGGTCAAAAATGATTTTCATCATTTTAAACAACAAATCGTTATAGCCCCTCTTCTTCTTGGCATTTTACTCTTTAATTGTTTCAGACGTTTGTTTCTGCTTAATGACTTAATGGACAACAAGCACATCTTGTATCAGAGCATGCATTTTAGTGCACAAATGTTGCGATTGCTTGCATCATAACTACAGATATTAGCTACATTAGCACATTTCATGACTACATCATGAGATGTTAGTTATAATGCAAATCAGTTGATATCACGAGAACATGGTATAATAAATCTTCATAGTATAGTTGTCGCACCTGGCTATAGACCACGTCTGTGGCCTAGTGGTTAGAGTGTTCGTATCGGATGCGGGAGGTCTCGGGTTAGAACCCGGGCCTGTTCATACTAAAGAACTAATAGATGCCTCGCTAGGCGCTCATCATCAAGAGGTTGTGGTTAGACTGGTCGGTCTGACGTCAGGATAATGGGACTTTGTGGGACATACTGCTACATGGTGCCCAAGTGCTAGACACTGCTATAAACTGCCACACTGCAGACATCGTAGATATATGACTGAAAATTTGTTAAAGCTCCACAAAATTTCCAAATCACAGACATACTCACCTGGCTATAGCATTATGTCCTGCATTGACTGTCTACCAACTTTGCTTGTTATTACCTTGTCCATATTTCTGATCCATTTTCAATAAATCTGAAATATGGGTTTATAATCTCAGAGAAGTGAATAATGAGCAATATTTGTGCAAATCAAAGATATGAACATTGTTAATCTCGTTACCATTTTTGGTTTCATAACTGTGATCCGATTGGATACAAAGCTATTCCCAAATCATTACGATCATTTACAAGGTCAGTAAGGAGGAAGATCCACGTGTGATAATGAGGTAATCTTGCATGTGATTGGCTGAGTATTGCCCTAATGTTAGCAATATTTTGGATCTGATTTTAATCAGAGTTGACACATCGGTTTACATCATCAGAAAATGAGCAATTTCAAGCGTACTAATGATTTTATTCACTGACCCTATTGCCGATATGGATGCATTATTCTAATCTGATTTTGATTAACCTTGGAATATATGATGTCAACAAGATATTGGACAAGTTTGATATTGAGCACGATGCATGCATATTAATTATTTTTTCTTGCATCGGACTGCCATAGCATGTTTCTCTCTCTCTCTCTCTCTCTCTCTCTCTCTCTCTCTCTCTCTCTCTCTCTCTCTCTCTCTCTCTCTCTCTCTCTCTCTCTCTCTCTCTCTCTCTCTCTCTCTATATATATATATATATATTTACGTTGCAAACGGTTCATATGGCAAGATTGTTTGAGTTTATTTTCATCATTAAAACTTTAATATATATTAATAAATTGTGTGCCAAGATTGTAGTTGTAGTATCTTTCATCAAATCTATATGCATATTTTTTGGAGTAATATATAAAGCCTGCATTCCTTAATCTCCAATGTCCATGGAGATGAGACTGAGAAAAATTTCTTTACTCCAAGAACAGTTGCCTAAATGTCAAATATGATAATACAATACTTTCATAATATATTACTATGACGATATAAAACTCATACAAGATAATACTCTTTAAACATAATACTCTTATATTATTATACTCTTACAAAGCAGTACTCTTACAATATAACACTCTACACCATCGTTGAATACAGTACTCTTACAATATACTACTCTTACAATGCAGCTGCATTGTATTACTCTTTCGATACAGTAATCTTACACTATATTACCTTACAATATAAATACAGTACAGTACTTTAACAATACAGTAATGTTTCATCATAGTGATTTTACAAAGTAATACTCTTTCAATACAGTAGTCTTGCAATATTTAACTCTTACAATAGAGTAATCGTACAATTTAATAATATTTAAGATTTAGTACTCTTTAAAATAGCATTACTACACTATATGTCTCTTTCAATATAGTACTCTTAAAATATAATAATCTTTAGTATATCAACCATACAATTTGCTACTACTACAATGTAATACTCTTTCCATGCAGTACTCTTGCAACATAATGCTCTTTACAATAGTATACTCTTACAATATAGTACTCTTACAACATAGCAGTCCGATAACACAACCCATCATATATGTGCTGATTATGATGGACGATATGTGTGTCTGATGACACCTGTTCATTAATATGTGCAAGTTTCCTACATTCATGATGTCAACAAGATATTGGACAAGTTTGATATTGAGCACGATGCATGCATATTAATTATTTTTTCTTGTATCCGACTGCCATAGCATGTTTCAACTTTTTAAGTAATTTTTAGAAAATCTCTCTTTCTCTTTCTCTCTCTCTCTCTCTCTCTCTCTCTCTCTCTCTCTCTCTGTTCATTAATATGTGCAAGTTTCCTACATTCATGTCTTACCGGAAAAAAAACCTGCGTACACTTTAGACACGTACCTGTAATCAGTAACAACCATACCTATCGCGAAATTCAAAATGGCCATAGGACAGAGGGTTGTGGTGTTCCACGTGGATTTCCATTCACAAGACATAGGATTTATTAAGGAAATACAATGTACATGTTACCAAAAGAACCCGTCAGCCGACTGAAGCTCAACAGATGGATGAAGAAATACAGGTACTATATAAAATGTACACTACTGTGTGCAGCCAAAAGTGGCTGGAAAGTTTTGGTGGCTTTAACGAATAGGTTATATCAGCCCATAACCAACAAGTATGATCATGGGTGTGGGGCTGATTTATTGGCCTAACCATTTTTATAGTATTATGTATAAACGTATGCAGCGACAAGATTACAAAGGGACAAACACCATGCAAGTACAAAAAAAAAACAAAAATGATGACAAAAATCAGGAATCGTAAGCAGTTATCTTCCTTTTTACCGATAGGTGGCAGCATGGAATAATGCAGTCCGAGATATTTTCCGGTTTATATTTCCTGATTAACAAACAAGAATCAAAAGATATCATCTTCATCTTGTTTCACAAAGTGTTTCAATCACATGGAATATGGACTTTGTCGTCGGTGAGAGAGGATTTTGAAGACGAGTTACCTGGTCTAAAAAAGGAGTCAAACGATAGATAAATAATTATTAGATATAATTGGTTATGATGCACTCGCTAATGGAAAATCTTTTTTTTCGTATAAAATAAATCTCTAAATATCACATAATTAACTGTGAGTCTTTCTTAAAATTATTTTACAACAGATTTATTCTCGTAAAATCGTATAATTCATTGATGATTGAGCAATTTATTTTTAATAATTCGTTACGTGGTAGTTCCTGCTTTGACTTTTGACTTTGCCTACCCATGACTTGTCAAATTATTTAAGTTCCTATTTATTGAGGGAGCCGCGATATCGTAGTCGGTAAAGATTATGACTTGTAATCCATCTGTCGTTGGTTCGAGACCGGTCAATGCCACACCAGAATAGCTGCCTCTTTATATCCGTGTGAAAGACTCTCAGCTCCCATTTCCTAAGCCTGATATAACCAATAATTTGTCGAAAGTAATATTAACAATTAAAGAACCCAACCTGTTTCAAAGAAATACATAAGTCTTCATGCACGGGTCATCCCGAGTCGGACGCGTCAGTGTAACGTTGGGAAAAGCACCTGACTTCCATTTGCTCGAAAACTTGTAGTTGATAGTGTTGTAAACAATGCCGTTAAAACACCAACAAGAAACAAATTTTGTCTTTCTCTTACACGATAAGAAGAGTAACTCCAATATTACAGTTTATGTCGATGTTCCTGGAATTACTTCCCTTAGAAAATCATACAACGAAAAATCGGCTTATATTAATCTCGCGTTTAGGAAGAAATTATGTAAATTGAATAAAGTCAAAAGGAATGATGAATATTTTTCAATGTGATGCATGTTTAATTAATGTCATTAGGACGTTTGATGCTGGAAGTGGTTATGGTAAACATGATTCTGATAAAGAATGTATTATTATTATTATTATTATTATTATTATTATTATTATTATTATATCTGGTTCGTCAGTGTGAAAGAGGACAACGTCACAAATCAGTCCACTCCATCGCATCTCATTCAAGGAGTAAATAGTGTATATAATCTCTTTCGGGTTAAGTATTTGTAAAGAAAAACTACTTTTCATCATTAACAAGAAAAAAGGAGTGAAAATTCAAAGTATCATATATTAGAAGAAATATTACACATGTTTATATTTATTGGTGATGTAATTTATGTTCATATACAAGCATAGATTCATTGAGGATATTTTATGTCCCTGCATTAATACATGATATATTTCATCGTGTAGTACAAAACCTCTCATATTTCGAAATTAATACCTGTTACAGTTCATCGTGTACTACAAAACCCCTCATATGTCGAAATTAATACCTGATATAGTTCATCGTGTAGTATAAAACCCCTCACATTTCGAAATTAATACCTGATATAGTTCGTCGTGTAGTACAAAACCCCTCATAGTTCGAAATTAACACCTGATATAGTTCATCGTGTAGTACAAAACCCTTCATATTTCGAAATTAATACCTGATATAGTTCATCGTGTAGTATAAAACCCCTCACATTTCGAAATTAATACCTGATATAGTTCGTCGTGTAGTACAAAACCCCTCATAGTTCGAAATTAACACCTGATATAGTTCATAGTGTAGTACAAAACCCTTCATATTTCGAAATTAATACCTGATATAGTTCATCGTGTAGTACAAAACCGTTCATATTTCGAAATTAATACCTGATATAGTTCATCGTGTAGTTCAAACTCCTCATATTTCGAAATTAATACCTGATATAGTTCATCGTGTAGTAAAAAAACCCTCACATTTCGAAATTAATACCTGATATAGTTCATCGTGTAGTACGAAATAAATACCTGATATATTTCATCGTGTAGTACAAAACCCCTCATATTTCGAAATTAATACCTGTTGCAGTTCATAGTGTGGTACCCCACCCCTCGCAAATATCTGATATTTTAACGAAGGAGGAGCAAATGGCCTTTACACACTCCCATTATTGTATCCTTTACCATAATTCAAAAATCAGACGGGGAAATATTTTATAAACTTTTTTAACCGAATACGTTTGTGGTTACAAAACGACGAAATATTAATTCCTGAATGTTCTTCTTTGAGGCTGTTTGTATTAAACGTCCATAAAGACGACGACAGCGACAAAAAATGATGTTTGACGTCGCATAAAATCCAAGATTAGAAAGGAATAACGTAGTCGTCATCTCCTTTTATTATGCAATGTAAGCAGTTTTCAATTAAAAAATCTGAGAAATCTGAAGCCAAAATGGTGTCATTCTAGTCGAGAGGCGTAAACTGACAGTGAAACGTGGAAGCATGTTGTAAGTTTTCAATAATAATAGATTTGTTATAATTAGCATTGATGTTGATACTGCTATAAAATTCTAAATACATACAGTATGTGTATGCAGCTCAGTAAGACCAACTTCCCACATCTGCAATGGCACATGTAAGACCATGCTAAGCGCAGATATGCAGTATTGGGTTAGAGATACAGACATTGGTCTGTTTACATTCAATTTATTAGCATGGTTGGTTTCGCATGAAAGAGAGAATTGAACACAGGTTCTGAGAAATTTACATTCCATATAGGGACAAGCATGCACGAATCATTCGTTGAAATTATGTATGCATGCGTGTATGAGTACGTGCTTCTTTCTAGGACAAGACCAGGCAAAGGGTGATTAACTGATAATTGTCATCTTTTGCGTTTTGAAACTTCTGATGATAGGTTTTACAATTGGTATATATTCACTGGGGTTATGTAGATGGACTTTTTTCATACGTAATGTTTGCCTATGAGGCGCAGAACAGTTTTGACATTTCAAAAATGAAACATGATTTACATCGTTTTAACATTAGATTGGAACAAAGAGTCATCTGACAATATGGATGATTAAAACAGATGAAATTATTTCAGATATGTGTAAAACATGACATCGATGGATTATATTGATACACAGAGAGAGAGAGAGAGAGAGAGAGAGAGAGAGAGAGAGAGAGAGAGAGAGAGAGATTTGTGAAGCCGAACATATTAATTAAATACCATTATAGTTTATAATAGTTATGTTCATGTCCTAATGTATGTATTTAGCCTTTAATAGATATAGATGTATGTTGATGTCCTCAAGAGAACTGGATGAGTCTTACTCCTAACGTATACGAGCTAATGCAATCTAGTATCATTCTTTGTTCACAAGCTGATAATGTGGCAAGAGCTTGACATTATTGTTGTCTTGGAAGATTAAACTTCATATAAATAGTTTACGTTTATGTCAGAGTTTGACAAAAACGTTACTTATTACTTTGTTATTTAAGAGTATGACATGAATATATTACCCATATCTGTCTTTAACTCATTCAATACAATTAACATTTTAGTTTTCAAATCTCGCTTTGATTTTTGTCTAGCTGCAATTCAGCACAATGTACACAGGGTAACTAACTCATTCATGGATTTTCCCCCACTTACAGATAAACGGAGGTTGTAAGAAAATCTGCACTTCAGAACACATGTAATCGGTTATTGATCAGTGTTCCAGCCTTCATGATAGTTCTGCTTCTCAACACCGCGAGCACGAACTTGTGCTCCGCTTTATAAAGAGCTCGCTCTCAGCGATAAGATCCACTTAATTTTCACAGTAATTAAATATGCAAATCACATCCCCTCATCTAAAAAAAGCATTTTTTATAAAATAAACTTATACAATAAAGCTTTGTTTTAATATTTTCAAATATATATATTATAATAGCATAGCTAAAATTATTTAGGAATGTCAAATCTATGACAGGGATTAATTACACAACATATTGAATCTAACATTTCTTAACTAATTTTGCAATAACTATATCCTTTCCCCTCATGTGTCTGATGTCAATATTGTATTCATGCAGCGTCAAACTGATTCTCAATAATTTATGATTTTTATTTTTCATTTTGTTAATGAAAGTAATTTGATTGTAATAGCTGAATTATTAAAAAACGGATTAAAAGCAGAACTAATATTCCCATATGTGTTACATTAGATTTCGATGACCTAATTTGTTTATAAAATGTCTACCAGTAAATTAGCTCAAAACAAGCGTTGGTTGACGCTAGGGATTTTACCGCATTTTCATCACTATGTTCACTTTATCATGCCAAATAATTTGACGCTAAGTGCCTATATAACATTCACTACGAGGGAGATGACATGGGATGCCCTTGGCTGGCTATCGAACACACAACCTCTGAATTTGAATTACGACTCACTAGTTCGATTAATTCCCAAGCCAAACCTGAAGGGTATATGACGAGAGAGATATAGAGATGGCTGTAAATCAAATATCTTAGGCAAAAATAAATAAATATTACACAAGATAACTGTCCCGGAATTTGCAAACAAGTGCAAATCGTCTATTGCATTTACCGTACATTAATAAGAAGAGTTACGCGGAATATCAAGCTTTCTAAGGAATAAGTATAAGAAATCGAACACTCCGATTTCTTATAAGGTTGCATATATAAAGCTAAAGTTACCCAGTATTAGATATTTGAAAATTATATATATTCAGTATATATAGTAACAAATGAATGAGGGTTGTTGCAAAAACTTAAGCAATAAACTGAATTTAATCAAAATAGTTTTATCTATTTTTTTGTCACATGTATCAGGTATAATTTTCCAACAGTCAAGGGATTGCATGCAAATAATAATAGTTTCAAATTGAGGATCTCAAATGTGAAATGACTTAGTAGTAAATGTGTGAAAATTGCAGAATAATACCCATTTTTTCTGAGCCTTGGAAACGCAAGACATTTTGGATTTTGTTTATCGCTGTTTTTATTTTAATGAAAAAAATTTGGAGAGAAAGAAAAATAAATATTTGTGTTTATTCTGACTAAGTTACTGTACCTTTCGTTTGTTACACGTAGAAAATAGTCCCTGTCAATAGTGAAATTCTTGCGCAGTTCTATAATCAGTAACATTGGTAAGTAAATTTTGTTTAAACCAATTATAATTCAAACAGCAATCGTCCTTCCAAATAAAGAGAATATTTGTTTGTCTCTGACAATATGGTTATTCAACAGAGACTGGCTATGCATGTTCCATATGCTTAAACATAGTTTGACTCGGGTTCGGTTAACGTAAAAGCTAGACGAAAGTGTGTCAGTTTTGCAACTAAGATTTCGGGGCCCCGAGTGGCCGAGTGGTATAAAGCAGTCTCCGTTACCGATCACTGCCATCTCACCTCTACCTGGCTGGGTTCGAGTCTCGGATTCGGCTAATGTTGTTATGTAAGAAAACTTGCTAGCTGCTTCTCATGGGTCGGTGGTTCTTTCCCGGGTTTTCCATGGTCCTTTTCCAACATTTATACTGGCCGCTATACATAGCCTATCTTGTGCTGAATATGGCGTTAAACCCTACAACAACAACAACAACAACAACAACAGTTACTAAGATTTCAAATTGTTGGACATGCATGTGAAGGTATATTTATGGATGCAGATAGTCCAATTTTACAGTAATGTAATTTTGGTCAGATATTTGTATTATTCGATTTTGAACAGTAGACTTAAAATAAATTTTGTTTAGAGTAGGAACTGTATTACATCAAAAGAAACATTAGATCAAAGGAGCTCTTGTACCGCGTAAACATGATGTAGAAGGATAACGTTCCCTCAGTTTTTGCACACCAATGTCTCTTATTTAAAATGAAAATATCTTTGACAACATAGTCAAAATCTCCGGGAAAATATTTAATATATTTTAGTCGAACCTATCCAACGCTTTAGTTACACTACGTTTGAAGTGTATTATTATTTTGCCCAAGTTAATTTAACGAACAATCGTCTCCTTTATCATATAACCATATCACCCTTGTAGAAATGAAATTCGGGGGTGGTGTAAGGGATAAATTGTCAGAGAACATATATGGCAATGGCACCGGATTCTGTTCGAGTAAAATGGATAATGGATACCAGCAAATAGATTCTAATCCGGAGTTAAATACCGTTATTACAAATATCACAGGCTCAACATCTACACGAGTAGCATAGGGGAAGTATATATTGATAAGGAACAAGACAATTTTCATTAAAATCTCCAATAAGAACTAGGTAGTCTGACTTTCAGTTCTGCGATCTCTCAATTCATAATTCAATACGATTCATTATTAGGTGGTAGCCATAGTTCCTCAATTAGTAATTTCTTCCTAGTCAAAGTTACTTCTAAGCAAATACATTATATCATCGATAAATCAAGATCATATTATAGGACTACAGGAATGTAACTTTTCAGGTACAAGGCTCTCCAAATTCCATGTGTATTTCTGTCCGAACGAAATGGATCACAATAAGTTACATTTATTGTGTTGTTCTTTTAGTTGTAATATTAAAAAAATCTTCAGGGAAGTAGAACGTCGTAAATGTGAAATGTTTCAGACGGATTCTTTCCAAAAGTGTTATTTCTTTCTTACGTCACTTGCAATATATATGTATGGATTATAATGATTTACATTTTTTATATGTTGTTGTGTTTGTTGTAATATTATAAAATCTTCAGCGAAGTAGAACGTTGCAAATATCAGACATTAGAGAGAGAGAGAGAGAGAGAGAGAGAGAGAGAGAGAGAGTCTACTCAAAAGTTTATAGCCTTTCTTTTGTCACAACAAAAAGTTTATTTGTTTCTTACTTCATTTGCAAAAGATATATTAATGAATCTTAATAATTACATTTATTGTGCTGTTCTCTTTTTAAAAATATTACAAAATCTTTAAGGCAGTAGATGATGTATAAACGTTGTGAATATCATACTTTTATATGAAATCAATCCAAAAGTCTTATTTGTTGCTTATGTCGTTTGCAAAAGATACAAGTACGGGTAACACCTTTAAAAGAAATCGAATGCACGATTAGTGACATTAACAAAGTAAAAATCAGTACAGTAATTATAATTGTTATCACTTAGTTTAAGTTAACGTAAGTATCGGTGACATAAGAAATATACTAAGCCCTATAAGTTTTCTATATGTACTTTAAATTCATTGGTAATCTGTGAATCGGTTTATTGAAGGGTTTGATATGAGTGTTCGTTTAATCTGTGTTGTTTTGTATACTGAATCCTATAACTAGCCATTTACATTTTTCTTGACATTCTTGGAATATTACTTAGAAAATGGATCTGTACTACTAAAACTTCAGTAGTGATTTTCTGTTGACATGTCTACTTTGATTATGGCAAATAATTATAGGAACGTCTTTGAATTATAAACGGATTATAGTTCCTGTTAACCTGTCACACAATCAGGCATATTCATAAGGTCTGGTTTAATTCTTCAGGAATGGTTACCAGACGTTTAGAGCTAATTTCTCAGTGTCTCTTCAGTTGTCAACAAAATGGAATCATCATGTGAAGGACATACCATACTCCAAATCATGGTCTTCCGACCAACCATGGAAGAATTCAAAGACTTCAATAAATACGTTCTCTACATGGAATCTCAAGGTGCACATAAAGCAGGACTTGCAAAGGTATTTAATCTTACTTATCTAAAACAAACATGTATGATGTGTAATTGCTTATTTAATCTTGCTTACCTACAACTAACATGGATGATGCGTAATTGATTATTTAATCTTGCTTACCTACAACTAACATGGATGATGCGTAATTAATAACACTACACCAGCATCATTGTGAAAATGTGATTAGAAGGATATATGTATTTTTGTTATGTTCAGTCTTTAGCAGCCATTCTCTATGTTCATTTTTTACATAAAGTAACGATTATCATTATTCAGAAGCATGATTTTCATGTATCATTTTCTCTTATGGTAATTGAAACCACTTAAAATAGCTTTGTTGATTGCCCCCACCCCAAAAAGGGAATTTAAATCAACCGTTTCAGGCTAGACTTTTGGGAGGGAGTTGGTAAGTTTTGGGTAGATAGCATATATATATATATATATATATATATATATATATATATATATATATATATATATATATATATATATATATATATATATATATATATATATATGTTTAGGCTATTAGGTTGAAACTGTATTTATTTACAGAAGTCATCGTGAAAAGCATATATGCAGACAATAAATACAGAGGACTGAGCAACAAGTCTAAGCTTTCAAGCTTTCTCTAAGGAAATTATTCATTATATCTTGTTTAATGTTAGACAGCATCATTTTATTATATGTACTTGGCAACTCCACAAAGGTGATATATTGTGATATATTCACAGGGATGTTTCTGCAATAAACGTAAACACTCACGCAGACAACATGTAGTCACGTGTCACTTGAAATTTTACCATCATGTTATTCTTGCACACGTTTATTGAGTATTATGCACACCATAGAGATAGACTTTTGATTTTATGCCCATTAGAGTCAGTCAGGGTCCTTTGAAATCCCTTACCCCTTCCTCCCGACCTGATCCGGCCATGTAACCTAATACAACTCCCAGTTATAATTATACACATTGACTTAAAAAGACTATTCGCACCACCGCCATGCGTATAATTTATCCCATGGTTTACTCAAAACTATTCGTACGACTTCTGTTTGTTTTTTTTTTGTTTGTTTTTTTGTTTTTGCCCCCTCCTCTATTGAAAAAAAAACTATAAAAAAAGTGTTTTTATGTATAAGTGTGTGCCCCCTGATATGTAGTTTTTGTGTTTTTTTAAGAAATTTCATTTAGTTAACCTAACCTTAAATTTGTCCCATCGGGATTATATGAAAATAGGAGGATATTTTGGCCTTTAATGTTTTCTATGACAATTTCACACAAGCTCAGATGCCCATCATGGGTGTCTTGTCTTAAGTTAACCTTGGCTAGGGTTTTCCTGTATCCTGTGTGTGTTATTTGTATTGTGCTATTTGTATGTTGCTATATGTATACATATGTATACCGTGTATCTTGTAAGGATAGACTTCTATGTTCAAACGAGCTGGCTGGCTAAAGCGTATTTCAGAATTAAAAAGTAACACATTATTTGCATATGTTGCCTGTTTACGTGTATGTTCTATAGTGTTATGTATAAAGTAAATACATATTATAATCTTGGTGAATTCCTTTGGTACTCTCGCACTTTCATTATGTATTTAATACGACTTTTATTTTTGTATATTTCTCCAATCAAGTATAATACAGAGTGAGTTCATTACAAAAATGAAAAATGTAATAATTAGTAATGCATTTTATCTTGATTCAACCATTTAAAAATCATAATACATTCGTGATCATGAGTATTATGGTAATCCTATGTGTATTTCGGATTTTGAGCGTATTTTGGTATTTCTAGGAATCCTGAAATTTAATTTCCAATTATGTATACGATACTACATTTTGCATTAAATTCCATGCAGGAAATACATTTTTGCTGAAACAATTAAACTAGACGACGGTCGCGGCTATGTGAAGTTGTTTCCCCTTATTTCCTTGAAAAGAACGGTACACTGTGCTGTGATGCAGTAATAAATATCACAAATGCAGTTTCATAAATTCGGCCAACCAAATCCCAACGCTCTCTAATGTCAGTTATATTTATATGACAAGCCTATAAAAGTGACGCGAATTTAAGATATGGGTGTGTCATGCTTAAGAGTAAACCTATAACAGTGAGGTGAATTTACGATATAGGGGTGTTGTGTTGCCACAAAGAGTAAGCCGATAGAAGTAAGGTTAATTTACGATATAGGGTGTTGTGTTGTGCTGAAGATTAGGACTATACAAGTGAGGTGAATGTACAATGGGGGGTGTGTTGTGTTGTGCTGACGAGTAAGCCTATAAAAGTGAGGCGAATTTACGATATGGGAATATCGTGCTGAAGAGTAAGCCTATAAATGTAAGGTGAATTTACGATATGGGGATGTTTTGCTGTACTGAAGTGTAAGCCCAGAAAAGTGAGGTGAATTTACGATAAGGGGTGTTGTGTACTGCTGAAGAGTAAGCCTATAAAAGTGAGATGAATTCACGATATAAGCATGTTGCGTTGTGATGAAGAGTAAGAATATAAAAGTGAGGTGAATTTACGATATGGGGTGTTGTGTTGTGCTGAAGAATAAGCCTATAATTGTGACGTGAATTTACGATATGACGCTGTTGCTTTGTGATGAAGAGTAAGCCGATAAATGTAAGGTGAATTTACGATATGGGGTTGTTGTGTTGTGCTGAAGAGTAGGCCTATAAAAGAGAGATGAATTTACAATATGACGCTGTTGCTTTGTGATGAAGAGTAAGCCTATACAAAGTGAGGTGAATTTACAAAATTGGAGTGTTGTGTTGTGCTGAACAGTGAGCCTATATGAGTGAGGTGAATTAACGATATGGGGGTGTTGTTTTGTTCAAAATAGTAAGGCTACATAAGTAAGATGAATTTACGAAATTTGGATGTTGGGCTGAAGAGTAACACTATGAAAGTGAAGTGAATTTGCAATATGAGAGTGTTCTGTTGTAATGAAGAGTAAGCCTACAAAAGTGAAGTGAATTTACGATATGGGATGAAGAGTAAGCCTATAAGAGTGTGTTCAAGTTACGATATGGGGGTGTTGTGTTGTGACAAAAGAAAGGCTATAGAAGTACGGTGCCCTTACGATATGGGGTGAAGTTTTCTGCTGAAGAGAAAGCCTATAAAAGTGAACTGAATTTACGATATGGTGTTGTTGTGTTGTGCTGTAGAGTAAACCTATAAAAGAGAGGTGAATTTACGATATGAGGGTGTTGCGTTGTGATGACAAATAAGCCTATAAATGTAAGGAGAATTTACGATATGGGAGTCTTGTGTAGTGCTGAGAAGAAAGCCCAGATAAGTGAGGTGAATTTACGATATCGGGTGTTGTGTTGTGCTGAAGAGTAAGCCTATACGACTGAGTTCAATTTACGATATCGGGTGTTGTGTTGTGCTGAAGAGTAAGCCTATAAGTGTGAGGTGAATTTACGATATAGGGGTGTTGCGTTGTGCTGAAGAGTAAGCCTCTAAAAGTAAGGTGAATTTATGATAAGAGGGTGTTGCGTTGTGCTGGAGAATAAGCCTATAAGAGTGAGGTGAATGTACGAGATGGGAGTGTTGTGTTGTGACAAAGAGTACGCCAATAAAAGGGAGCTCAATTTACGATATGGGGTGTTGTGTTGTGCTGAAGAGTAAGCCTGTCAAAGTGAGGTGAATGTACGATATGTGGTGTTGTGTTGTGCTGACGATGAGGAAAATAAAAGTGAGGTGAATTTACGATATGGGTGTATCGTGCTGAAGAGTAAGCCTATAAAAATGAGGTGAATCTACGATATGGGGTGTTGTGTTGTGCTGAAAAGTAAGCCCCGAAACGTGAGGAGAATTTACGATATGAGGGTGTTGCTTTCTGATGAAGAGTAGGCCTATAAATGTAAAGTGAATTTACGATATGGGGGTGTTGTGTTGTGCTGAAGAGTAAGCCTATAAAAGAAAGATGAATTTACAAAATTGGGGTGTTGTGTTGTGCTGAACAGTAAGCCTATATAAGTGAGGTGAATTAACGACATGGGGATGTTGTTGTGTGCAAAAGAGTAAGGCTACAAAAGTAAGATGAATTTACGAAATATGGGTGTTGTGCTGAAGAGTAACCCTATAAACTTGAGGTGAAATTACGATATGGGGGTGTTGTGCTGTGCTAAAGAGTAAGTCTATAAGAGTGAGCTCAATTTACGATATGGGGGTGTTGTGTTGTGACAAGAGTAAGGCTATAGAAGTAAGGTGAACTTACGATATGGGGTGATATGTTGTGCTGAAGATTAGGACTATAAAAGTGAGGTGAATATACGATATGGAGTGTTGTGTTGTGCTGAAGAAGAAGCCTATAAAAGTGAGGTGAATTTATGATAGGGCGGTGTTTCTTTGTGATGAAGAGTAAGCCTATAAATGTAAGCTGCCGCTGTTTGTGCTGCTCGTGACAAAATTTCTGCTCTTGATTCCTCTATGGTGATTATGGAACCAAGATATTTTTAACTGGCTCATTGTTTCCAGTTCCTGTCCTCTGACTTTCATCTTGGTTGAGATTTGTTGGCCACTAGTTGTCATCAGCTTTGTCTTCTCAGCGCTTATCTCCATGTCAAATCTAGAAGATGTTTCATCCAGGTTCTTCAATAAGGTGACAATCTCGTCTTCACTGTCTGCCAGCCCATCAATGTCGTCTGCAAAGCGTAGGTTGGTGATGTTATGCCCTCCAATGATGACTGTCCCACAGTGGTTTTCCAGGGCTTCGCTCATGATGCGCTCTAAGTAGATGTTGAAAAGCGTGGGAGACAGGAGACATCCTTGATATAATCCGACTATTGTCTGGAACCAGTCCCCTACGGAACCTTGAGCAATTACTGCACTGATAGCCTTGGCGCACAGCTACTTGATTTTATTGGTCAACTTTTGACCCATGTTGTACTTCTTCATTGTGGCGACAATGCCTCATGCCACACTCTGTCAAAGGCTTTTTTGAAATCTATGATGGATGTCTTGTTGATGTTACGAGTACTTTTAACGCAGAATCCTGAGATTGAATATTTGTTCCGTTGTGCTGCTTCCACTCCTGAACCCTGCCGGTTTTTCAACAATTATTTCTTCTGCTTCTTCAGCATCACCTTACTAGGATGGATGATCAAACTGATAGTTCTGTGATTGTGGCACAGCTGGAGATTGCCTTTTTTTCGGGGGGGTGGTGTTATAATCAGTGACTGGGTCCACTGTTTTGGCCATTCACCTGTCTGCCAGATCATGTTAGTACCTTTGAAAAACAGGAGAACTGACTGATCACCTGGTGATATATATGATGCAATGTTACGTCAGATTATACAATGTGGTTGGCTCTTTGAATTCAGCTGGCAAAAGCCACATGAAGATAGCATGTAAGACACTAATAACAATCTCTTTAATAATTCACATGTCTGCCTGTCAATTTCAAGGTACATGTACAACATCTCTACACCAGTCTTAGTTACTAAGCCCTATAATTTGATATTACATCATCTTACCAAACCACCAATTTCTTGCCCTAACCAACAATATATTCCTAAAATAACCTGAAGTTGTGCATGAACTAAAATTTAATAAATTATCATCTGAATTATGTTTAATAACATATATTAGGACATAATGTTTAGTAAAAGTAATCAGATTGAAATTTTCTCTAAATTATATTAAAAGTAATTTTTCATTTGCTACTAAAACATATTGACATTGATTACATGTAATTCTATATATCACAACAATATAATATTATAATAAAGATTAGACCTTTATGAACTAAGGCAAAACTCTCTTACACCGGAGCTTTTGATCAAGTTAGTTGGTTACGAAATTAGTCTTCAAAGTAACGAGTTGTGACTCTAAAACAATCATCGAACACGAACAACTACTTATTGTTTGTTTAAGTGATTCGGTAAAATAAATTGATATGCCTACTAGACATTTTGTAACATCATGTGTTGGCTATCTGTATATTCGAAGGAGATATAGCCAAAGAGAGTAGGCAGTACATAAACTGATTATCCGTTTCAAAAAGTTGATACCAGCGGTACAAATTAAGCACTAAGTAGAAATTATATACCATAGGGTAGTCAGAATGAGCTATCTTCGATCTTGGGTCAGGAAAAGTACACTAGAGGTAATGGACAAATAAATGTACATATAAACTGATTGTCCGTTTCAATTAGTTGATACAAGCAGTATAAATTAAGCACTAAGAAATTATAAACCCTGGAGTAATCGCGGAACGAATTATCTTTGATCTTATGGTCATTTAAAATACCCTCGGTATGTTCTGGAGTTTAAGACAAATAAATATTAGAGATCCTTCGTGATTAATTAAGAAGGCTGATGAAGTTAATTTACTGACTAATAAGTACTTAGTCACCATCTCTAGCCTGTGGGATACGATGAGACCTAACTTTGAGATTCCGGCGAAACAAAACAGTTGGACCTATATAAAACGTAGTGATATTATAACGAACCAGCCGTTTCGTCGGAACTCAAAGGAGACTTATGTCATTACAGGTAAGATAATGTCCACGTGCATATTTATATACACTATAGGAATTTTTAGTGCTAAGATGTTAATCTAATATTGGATGATTTTAATATTTCTTCACTAAGCTTTAAAATAATGTATTGGAAAGTTTAATTGTTGTAGAACTTATACTTAATTGTACTTATTTTCTTGATATAGTAACATACGACGTTCGCTACCAACTTCATACTCAATAATAGTTAAATCAGAAATAAAGTACTCTTTAAATGATAGAGATTAATATGTTGGCATTTCAGATTAAATTCAGTAAAATATATTTCTACTAAATGATTGCAGTATTAGTCTGAAATATTGAATTTTAGATTATTTTGCTATCGTGATTTTATTCGATTTTCAATTACCTGTATTATATTCAAAAAGACAGAAATCATACCAATATATGATGTTGGTAAGTGATATCGTATTATAGTTTCATATGTATCTCTTATATCTGTAATTTAAGTTTATGTAGATTCATGTTTGAATGTAGTGTTATATATTGCATATTTCAATAAAGAGCCGTTTCGTCCGAACTCAAAAGAGACTTGTATCATTATAGCATCCCTGGACCTCTCGCATTGCCAAATTCCCCAAGATCTAACCCTATAAACATCGTTATGAGTGACGACCTTTCTTTTTAAGAGAGCCGAGCTCTTCTCTCTTTCCGTCTCCTTCCCTCTAATCATGGAAAACAGCATTGCTGATAGATTATGAGAAAAAATAATTTTCCATAAATACGGTGGAAAAGCCAATTCATAAAATCTAGGGTGAAATTCTTCACTTTCTCTCCTTCTCTCTCTCTCTCTCTCTCTCTCTCTCTCTCTCTCACTCTCTCTCTCTCTCTCTCTCTCTCTCTCTCTCTCTCTCTCTCTCTCTCTCTCTCTCTCTCTCTCTCTCTCCATGGACATTAATATTCCTTAACTTATGAGTAATCCTTTCTCATGGCAGGAAATGAGAAGAAGGTTATGATAAATTGAACGAACGTTACATAACACATATATCATATTTTTTAAATATGCAAAAAGGGAATTATTTTTTCGTTCAGAATTTTCCTGATTTAATGGGATTTTAATATAAGACAATATCAATACCGATTTCTTTTCTTCTCCATTTAGAGTGCGACAATTTCTATAGGAACTGCTCTATACAATGTGCACACTGTGCTAAAGGACGTCAGTGCGACAGGATAACCGGTAACTGTGACGCAAGTGGATGTGCAGACGGCTGGCAGACAGTCAAGTGCGATAAGAGTAAATAAATTTCCAACAGCAATCAAGTATCGTTTTCTATAGCTTTCAATTTATACAACTGCATGTGAAATTTGAAATTGATTAAAATGTAAAGTTGTGGATCTGTTAAGAAAATTACGCTGAAAAGAATCGCATTATGTACAGCGTAGTTCTACTCAATGCTATAAAAATATCATCTCATATGGTTTTTGATGTTAGAATAATTGTGTGCGTGTGTGTGTGTGTGTGTGTGTTCATTGGAATTCCTTAGTTCACACATTATATTAAATCAAGTTACATTTTTAGATCAAAATCAACAATGTTAAAATGTTTCACTTAGAGTAATAATATGCGAGCTCAACAATGGCTGAAATGTGTCGTTTGCAGTAAACTAATAATATGAAATTCCCTCCAAGATCACAAACTGTAAAAAAAAAAGGCACTAAGCTCTGACCGAAATATTAATTTGACATATATATATATATATATATATATATATATATAT
>JARLTB010000108.1:8070000-8077500 GCA_030141615.1 Unio pictorum
AAAATGTCGTATTATGAACGCAAAAATTTCATTAAAGATAATTCACTCCTTAGTGGGATTTACATTTTATTTGTTCTGATATGACATTTAATTGCACTTATATTCATGTGTCTGTTTGATCTACTGCTAACCACATCTATATATATATATATATATTGAACTGTATTATATTTAGACGAGCCTGTTCGTGGCTCTGAGTACGTGTTTAAGTGGGTGCGTACATTATAATATATTTATGAATGTCCGAATCTTAAAATAATGTTAAACTTTGCTGTTTTTTTTAATTAGTTGTATACAGTCTAGATGGAAGCAAAATTGATTGCCGGTAGCTTCTCATGGGTCGATGGTTCTTTCTGGGGGTTACCGCGTTCTTAATCCATCATTAATAATGACCGCCATCTATTGCCTATCTTGTGCTGAAATATGGCGTTAAACCCTACAACAGCAACAAGAGTATGTCTCATTGTCGGGATCGTGATACCAATGTGCATTAATCTATTTTAGCTGAAATAGGCATCTAATATGTTATACTTAGTACTTTGTTAAATGCTAGTAATTGAAGTACACACGTATTTGCTATATCAGTCTATATACCGGGGGTTGGTCAGTGAAGTAATATGGGTAAGGATATGCTGTTATCCCATGTACAGCGATGAAATATACATCACGTGACGTCCTCTTATAACAAAATTCTCAGGAGTGTTCGGACTTAAGCTTCTTATTATGTCAGCTTTATTTTATTTCAAGTCAATGCCTTTGTGTATGCAGAAATTAAATAATATTGTGTACGATATTTTGAAAATGTTTCATTTCATTTTGTGTTTTCAACGAATTAGATACATTTGCATTGAGAGAACCAGTGAACGTTGGAGTCATTGCTGGAACTGTGAGCGTTGTTGTCGCTGTGATTATTGTCACCATGATATCTATCGTCATGGTGAAAACTAGAAGGTTAGTAATACAGTTTAAACACTTACTAAAACATGATCATAATGAAACAAATAAGCGAAATGTTCCATTATATAGATAACTTTAAACGTGATATATGGTTAGAGGTATAAACTACGCGGTAATTGGCCTAACTTGGAGCATGTACATCATTTTTCTATAATCGCTTTGTAGTTGATATTACTTCATTTATCTTATATGTGTTCATCTAGCGCCATCATTCAATTTAAGCACATAAACTTATTTTCACATTTTCCAGTCTTATCAATAATGTGGCACAACTTACACAGAATGAAATTCGTATTGATAGTTTAAAGGGTTTAGTACCGTAACACCATAATAATTACGTAATGGTAGTATTGTATTGGTAGTATTGTTTAGTGATCAGCTTTTTCTCGGCAGTTTGATGGATGTAGTCATCCTTAGAATTACACAACGCAACCTAAAGTTGATTGAATATTAACACTTTCAGAGAGTGTATTATTTTAATATAAAAATGTTGTATGAAGCTACCTTTGAACCAGTGAACATGTTTCACTTTTGGCTTTTGATTGATCTTTTTCTTTACTTTTTACTTTTCTTTAGTAGAGTTCTTACTTCGCATATCTCGTTGTATACTTCATTCTACATATATCATTGCTTGGCTTATTAACATGTATCGTCTATCCAAAAAGAAATATGTAAATGTTGTAATCCCAAAAACAGTTCATGCAGAAAAAAAGACTTTCGAAACACCACGAGGATTCTACACTAATGGTATATTCCATTCTCAGATTACGTTTCAATGTATTGAAGATATCTTGAGCAGCCTGTAGTTATGTTAAACGCATTCAGTGCAGTTCCGTATGCTTATGTTATGACAGAATTTTAGTAAAATTAATAAGATTGCTATTTTCTTTGAATTTTATTGAAGTAATGTTTTCATTTATTTATATTTAAGTAAGTTTCTAAAATATATTAAAGGTAATTTCATTTGTTTTTGAAGCACAACTATATAGAATAAAAATGGTTGCTGTGCAAGTGGAAAAAACGCAATGTATATAACCATACTGCATAACACCAGTAAAAATAACTAAAAGCTTTGCTAATGTACAGTGTTGTGTGGAAACATATAACGGAAAAAATAATACATGCATTTTGCAGACTCAGCTACAATCTCTAGGTTCCATTAGTAATATATATATATATATATATATATATATATATATATATATATATATATATATTCTGTAACCTAGGCATTGGCGGAAATCCAATTCGGTTAATAAAAGTGGAGTAATCTTTCTCTAGAAACTTCTAAAAGACATAAAAGAAGATGGCTTCCAATAACAGATACCCATAATTGGTGTAACGTCGCCAAACGAATATAAATAAACCACGAGACTAAGTCTTATGACGTAAAATAAATTGTTTTTCACCTGTTGGAACCGGTTATTGTTTGGGAGAGAGAGTCAGCATTTTTCTGACTGGTACATAGAGGGTATGACCTTGTCTAACCCTGAATCTGGCCGAATGTGTATAAATACAGATGCGCAATCGGGTCAGATTAGTTCTTCATATCAGCAGAAAATAGATGTCTGACTTCTCTTTCTAGATGTAGCTGTGACTTATCATCGTGGCGACACCTCTTCCTTTCTTCTCTCTCTCTCTCTCTCTCACCATGGATATTGACGTTACTTAACTTACGACTAATTCCGTCTTACAGCAAGAAATATTACCAACTTTCATTTACATAACACTTAGAAGAATAAACATCTTTTGACATATACTGTCCGTTTTGGATTGGAATTTGATTGATTGAATCAATTTGATTGATAACGTGGATATTAAAAGATACATATCAGTTAATATCTCTATGTCTGATACTTAAAACATGTAGGAGAAGAAAGACAACTGAGAACGAAAAAGGTACGAAACCATGGGAGAAACGTTTCACTTCATTCATTCAGTTCACGCTGGTTCAAAGACTTTGGTTATTATGCTATGGATTTTCATTTTTGACAAGCACGTTTATAGCGTACTTTATGTTCAGATAAAGATTTATCTCATCTTTTAACAATCCTGTATCATCATTTGACTTTTATGTTCAGTAGCTTTATCTGTACATAACAATAACCCCACAAGGCAGATAGAAGAGACTAAGTCTTTACTGTTTTATTTTTGTTTGTTAGTAAAGTAATCATAGTCTATAATGCTAAACATATGTTCAAGATGAAATAAACACCGGAGCGGTTAACTCTTATAGTATCTTAGGGTGTTTTATGTTTTTGTACTTATCGGCATGGTGTTGGCAAAATGTACACATCTTATATGCACACATTCAGTGACTCATTCTCAAATATCAACACATTTCTTTGTGCTGTATTATAAATAGTTATGTCATATATTTCAGACACATCATCTCAGAATGTGGACACTATCGAACACGATATATCAAAAACATATTATAATACTGAAGACTCACGAATGCAGCGAAGTGAGCCAATACACAAAACAAACATAAATGACATGACAAGAGGACCTAAAATCAGCGGTTATGAGGTAGTAAATATATTATTTGAATAACATGTTTTGATTATTCCCGCTCGTATTCTTTCCCGTGTTTGTATCGGTATGAATGACAGAAATGCGTATGTTGGAAGATATTTAGTCATTCTCAGTTTTCTTTTAAAATGGACGTTTCACGCTCATATGTGGTTTCATATCATATAGCTTACAATATAACTAACATCGAACGTTTTGCCTGAACAACTATCATTTGCTATCGATAGACTTGTTTGAATCAGAAACACCTTTCATAATATCGAACAAAAATTCATACCTGTAATCATCGCGGTCATTTAAGAGTCTTTCCGACAAATTTAAACATATATTATGCTCGAAGAATGTTACGATGATATATTTTGCGATGTTATATAATCTCAAAAAAATAATTATAATAAAGCCTTTCATATATGGATATGTTATTAGCTAACTCTGAATCCTGTTTTTGGTTCAAAGTTTAACACTGGGTGCACTAAGTATTAAATATCACCTTGAAATGGAAAATTTAGCATGTCTAACGTTACTATAATTAGAAGAAGGATTCCAAGATGACATCTCTAGTTGAAGAGTTGAATGGGATATCTTAAATCTACTTTTTATTCGTTATGTTGAATATTTTCCTGATCATGCCTCAGTTTCGAAACCCAACATGAAAGCTAAGGTCAATCTCGATTTATAACGGTAAATTGAATTCTTTTAGTGCGATCTAAATGTTAAGACTTATTAATTATAGATATATAAAAGTTTCAAATCAGGTCCATAACATATAAGCTATGATTTACGAAACCTAATGGGTTAAACTAAAGAAAGATGAATTTTCATCAAATAATATAGCTGTACATCAAAATATACAAACGTCAACGTTACTACTGACAATGATGAACTGCTTTTCTGACCATTTTCCTTCAGAAACTCCGAGAGGGAATGGGAACAGAAGAATTAACATATTCTGTGATAGAGCCCGGTCTCACGGGTAAGCAATAGACCACGATTATATGCGTAATCAATAGGCCACGGTCTTATGGGTAAGCAATCAGCTAGGACAAGCATGAAAGTAAAACAATCAGTAGAAAAACAAATTCATTGTAAGATTTCCTAAATAATTTATGTAGAATTTCACAACCACTGAACACGTAATTGCTTTTCATTTTATGTCTAATCAGCGAATTCATCAAATATGAAAATTAGCTTGATTTTACGAAGAAGTTTGAAATGCAATACATCCATGCATTTATGAGTTATAATTTTCTTTGTAGGGAGAAACGACACCTTAGTATGTATGTATATATTCGTGAATGTTCCTATTGGCAAATATCTCTTCAGAGATAAATAACTTTATTTTACCTCTTCGAATTAATGGTCTCTAGGAACCCGCATAAACCACTAATGTTGTAAATTATAAATCCAAAATTATTAACAATATTAAACATTTTGATAATTCATTTTTGTTCTTCCTTCAGATAACAATGAAAGAAGTACTTTGGATAATATCTTTTACTACAACGACGAGTTCAGTTCACTTGAATAACGGTGAGAAGAGTAAATGTTGAGAAAAGTGTCTTACGTGACGGGAGGGATGATGTCTTTCTTAAACTGTTCGATTCGCCATTAAACACTGCCAAATATGGTCTTTCCAAGGCTTATCTCGAACTTGTATATTAACACAAGATTTAGTGAAATACATGAACTTTTCAACAAAAATAATATATTTGAAAATATTTCCCCTGGAGAAATGAAAAGACAACAACAGCAACAACTATAATATTAATACTTATAATAGCAATAACCACTTTATCATGTATATAATTTACCTTTAACAACCATAAGACTTCATCCATTTCAAACAAATTAGTTTAGATAATAATAATAATAATAATAATAATATTAATAACAATAATAATAATGAGGCTCTAAGCACTTTACACCATCAATAATGATATGACTACACTACAGAACAACAAATGACAAAAATAAAAAAATTGGAAAACATAAAAAACAGGCTGAAAACATATAAGATACAAAACATGATTAGGTCACTAAGTTTGTTCCTGCAGTCGAAACAGATGAGTCTTAAGAGCACTCTTAAAAGGGGCCACTGTGTCTTTGTGTCTAATTTCAATGAGCAAGTCGTTCCACGTCGCCGGGCCCTGGTGTGCAAACGAACGTTGTCCATATGACTTTGTTTTCAGTTTGGGAACAATGAGTATACGATTATCAGAAGAAGAGCGTAAGTATCTAGCTGGTGTATACACATGGGTAAGGCTGGATAGGTATGTTGGACTGGAGTCTGTCATTGAAACATGTGCTCTGATCTAGGTACTCTAAAAATTATCCGTGCAGCTGTGTTTTGGACTTTTTGAAGTTTCTGGAGATCTTATTGATATTTTTATTTTTCAATTATCAAATTTAAGTTGGCAAAAAATTTAGTATCTATATCGTGTGTAATCACAGTTACACCTAATATCTATTTTCTACAATCAAATGAGTTTGAAAATTCTTTTACTATTTCCAGACTGCGCTAATGAGTTTAAACCTTTCGTTTCAACATAATTCTTGTAAACACTGAACTGAGAATGGTTCCTGTTCCAGTTTTCATTTACGATGATTTTGCAAACATACATGCATTCAAAGATTCAATATGACTGATAAAAAAGAATTGCAATGAACGTATGAAATATTTATATGGCGCATATACATGAATAATCGATATAAAAAATGCCAACAATAATCCTAATTTGTTCACGTAATTCTATTAACTTTATAAAATCGACTGTAAAGTTTTATACTTAATCCTTACTGACATGGAACAACGACAACACTGATAATTTGCCGTTGTCTGCATCCTGTGTTGTTAATGAGATAAATAATCGGAATTGTTCTAAGTGTCATGGAATTGAATTAGGGCGAACAATGATGATCATGACGATGATGATGAGTATGATGAAGATATGAAGTGAGTTGAAATTTGACATTAAAATTAATTCACACTGATTTAAAATAAAAATACTTAAAGAGCCATATATATATATATATATATATATATATATATATATATATATATATATATATATATATATATATATATATATATATATATATACACGCACACATGCACACACACAAATATTACTACACCATTGTTATTTCGTATAGCAAGGTGGCAGTCTATTATTTCCATTAAGTTCACAAATGTGTTTTGATAGAAGCTGGCACCGATATGAGCATCACGTGATTTAAAAACACTTCGGCAGTTTGAATGGCTTAAAATCACATTCACCTATACTGCCATTGGATCTCATGCAAAAAACTCAATCGCCGTTAACTAATTATTTTCAACCGTTGTTCATGAAATTTCCATTCAAATATCAACACTAATTCACCTTAGGTAAGTGTCAGCACAAACTATTTGGATTGCACGTGATGTGTTAAGCTGATGAGTTGGTCGTGGTTATGTCTGCTCTGGAAATTGGTCATATATGATTCATATTTTAATATTAGATGAATTATTGACCATTTTCAAAATCAAACGTATGATCGCATTACGAGTATCCCTTCCACAGGTAATATATATCAGTTGTTAATTGATATGTCATCAAGAATGTGGCAGCCTTGTGGTTCCATACTTTTATATTCATCTAGTTCATACATAATCGAATGTAACGAAGCGTGTTTTGCGATATTTCAGGTTAGTTTAAACAATTAACTAATATCACAAAATATGAAGTCATCATATAATACACGATATATCGAGCTTATTTAGTATTAATATTATTATATTAGTATTAATGCCTGTATTATATTTTCATTATTATTTATTATTTTAGAACATACATTAATCATTAAGTTTGTTGGTCAACTTAAGCTTGATTATTGGATCCAAGAATTTAAAACACAATGCAATACAAATTTGTTTTGTTTTGTATGTATATAATCTACAATCTCTCACCGAAAATAGTCAATACTGCATACTAATCGCATGGGTGACTATGTATGTAAAGTTGGCTATCT
>JARLTB010000108.1:8082500-8092500 GCA_030141615.1 Unio pictorum
ATGTTTGCAAATAATGTATTTGGTTTTTGATAGAATTATGTATTGTATTTTGCATCTTTATTTACTTTGAAATAGGCTTTGGCTAGCTGCATTGCATTTTAATGAAAATAGCCAAAGAGAGCTAGCGAGCACTAAGAATAAGAGGGCCAGATATAAAATAGTGTATCCAAAGTACATGAATGGAGAATACACTGTCAGGAAAATCCTAGTTGACTCAACATATAGTAAGAATATGCATTAGTAATTTATGAACAGAAAGGAATATATCACTTAGAGATATAAATACTGTTGTACCAAGTGTAATTACCTATATTTTTTATATATATTAAATTCAAACAGTAAAGGCAAAATATTTGTTAAAATTTACTCTCCTTTAATTTAAGGATCAAGATTTCACCCTATGGTAAAATAATAAAAATATGCAAACAATTGTAAAGACAAATACTTTAATTCATGTATTAACTTCAACACAAAGTTGTAGTTTTTGGTTTTGCATATTAAATTTTGTTTAATTTACAGATTATGTTGAAAGTCTGATGAAAAGAGCATTCAGAATTGGACAGGTAAATGATGAAGGAGTCAAACTTTGGGTATATGTACCACCACCTATGTGTAGTCCGTATGAGAAGCCTGATAAGGATATCGCTACTCAAAATCTTCTTAGAAGGTTTAATCGCTGTCAACCTCATAAAAGCATGCGTAGTTCAGATTTTGATCAGGAAAGGCAGTGCGGATCCTCTGAACAGTACATGATGGAATGATGACCCTCACTTCCTTGCCCAAGATGTGCCAACATCACCAAACAAAATGTCTATATGCTGTATACAGATGTCTTCTGAAACAATAATTTGAAAACTAAGTTGAGATAAATTATGCTTTGTGCATGAGATCAAATTAGGAAATCAAACGTTTTAGTAGTTATTGTTATTGATCCAGTGTGATTTATCGTTATTGTTTATACCAATAGTTATATGATTCCAAAATAATCTGTACACACACACACACACACACACACACACACTCACACATATATATATATATATATATATATATATATATATATATATATTTTTTTATATATATATATATATATATATATAACCATTTTATTTTCTGACACAAAAACTGAAATAGAACAATATTTGAATATGTATATGTGGCTGGTTCTTTTTGGGCATGACTTATCAGTACCACTGTGGTATAAAGATTAGATGGTGTATGCCTCAAAAAGAAGGGTTCAATCAATGAAGGTGGCATAAAATGACTGGAAAAAGTGGTTTATTTATTTTCTGTATTAATAATCCCAATACTATGATGTCATGCATAGATCATGAAAACAAAAGAACATGAAAAATTACTCAGACATTTTACTTACTCATTTCCTTGTTCTGGACGTTCTCCAAATTGTTGTCTATACTGGTAGTATACAACTATTAAAGCATGGATGTCGAGACAAACTGGACTGAACAATGGATGGTGTGTTATACATTGTATGCCTTGTATTCATTGCAGACACTTTTGACCTTTTCTATGTCACAACAATATACACATTCCCTTGCTGTGGGCATTACCAAACAATGTCCACAATTACACCTAAAATAAGTGCTTTCTTTAAGGCATTGTGCTGTGCTTATCAAATTTATTCCTATATTTATGAACACATCAACATCACAGTACAATGACGCAAACTGACTAATGTCAGGAACAGGTAAAAAATTTAGTACAGCCTTGTAAATTTAAATTAGAGATGAAAGAAAATACAAGTTGCAAGTAGATGACTACCACATAAAAAAAGTTTATTTCATAGTTTATAACATACACTATTTGCATACATAAAAGAAATTAGAAATTTTAACTAATAATACAGTGTACAATATACAAATTCAATTTTGCTATCATGTATCAGTAAATATCACGCCTATTTCAACAGTTGTGCAAAAGAGGACGTCCTCTCCTAGGAATCTTAAGTACTTCTAAATCGTATCAATTTTCTCACAGGTTTTTGAAGCTTACAACTATTATCCAATCTACCTTTTATTTGTCAACGTATAAATACGTCTCTACCTATGAAACGCAATAAACTTTTACATCCTTTATTACAGGTGAGAAACATTCATTTGTAAACGAATATGATACTGTGGAACACTACTGCAAATATCTTCGGATACATATATTTATCGTAGACATATTCAGAAAATAATTTCCATGAACTGTCCGTCAATCCATCTCGTCTTTCTTCTTCGTAATCTTCATCTGCAGCTTCGGATTCGTCGGTATTGGAAACATAGGGTTCAAACTGGTTCCGATTAATTTGGATGCCGGTAGCCGCTTGTACACCATTATCATAATATTCCGAGCTTATTAAGTCACCATCTTCGAATGGCTAAAACCCGGAGGACAGTGACAATTCACTTCCTTCAAAATCGGAACTTTCGTGTTGAGTTTCTGAAGACTTTTTCATAATGTGACGATATCGACTCTGCCATTGTTTACAACAAGTGTTCATAATGTGACGTCACGCTTTGTTTTCACTAAATACCGGAAGTGGTCGGCAGTTGCGTTCGGCTATTATCGTAAACAGGTGCAAATGCGATATTAGATCGGCTTCCTTGCATTTATCACAACATTTTTCACTCGGATTTTTTACATTCGTATTTTGAATATATATTCTCATTAACCAAGAACTAAACTGAATAAGTGTGGATACACTGTTATGGCACTTTCAATTCTTCTGTGCTAGATAATATGCTAGTCTCTATTAGTGTGCTCACATGTTTTGTATTTATTTATCACCACTGGATCCAAATGTGCCAGAATAGAAGTGGCTTGTCATTATTACTCTAGCTGGGATCTAGTATATTTATGATTCGAGTTGTTATGCAGGAGGCTAGAACTGGTCTTGTCGACGAAAAATAGCATTAGTGCGATACACGATTCGACGATGGATCAGTGTTTCTGGATGATTTGACCGTGCGTTTGTGTTGCCTGAATGTTGCATAAAAATGAAATGATATTATATCAACATTGTCTTTATATTTTAAGAGTCATTCATTGCTGTTGGTTTATATTTTATAGGGATAAATATTAAGTTTTATCAGTTCTAATTTTGGAACAGTTCTAATCAGCTTTAATGAATAGTAACATGACCGTAGAAAGATTTATTCATGTGTTGTTCTAGTTAAGGAGGATTCGAGATGTGTTACTATCATTATAATACATAAAGCCTTTTAGTATATCAACATATTTAAAAATATTGATGCTTTAGGACTTTCAAAATGTTTGGAATTCAATTAGAACCATTCTATAATTTTGGACGTTTGATTGAACATTTAGAATTATTTTGGAAATAATTCACAATACTGCGTCTTTTGAATTATTCATTTTTATTCTGGAAAAATAATTTTAGTTCCTTAGTCTAAGACCATGAGTTTTAAGAGAGTGAATTATTTGTGTTGTAGCTTTTTTTGTTTGATGCTTTTAAACATTCTGACCTTCACATGCGAAGGGAGCAAAGATTTATTTTCTTTAATCGGATTTATAAAAAGTGGATACCATGACAGAGTCAACTAGAATGAGATAAGAAAAGCATGTTTAGCAAACCGAATAAATTTCTGCTTGGATTAGTACAAATTATTACAGCTTTAATTTTAATTATAAACTTATTTCCAAATAATAATGAACAAATAATCGCTTACTTGTCAAGATTGTCCTTGCAAATTGGTTACGTTTTCGGATTCGGCTCGTCAGAACAGGTGTAGAAACGTGAACGGATTCTGAAAGACATTCAAAAAATGTTGGATAAGTTTGATTCCAATTTGAAAGGTCTCAAAGAATTTTTTTATTATTTGAATGCGTACTAATTGATAAAAGTACTGGTGAACAAAACATGAAATCAATGGTTTTGAAATAAATAATAAAGAGCAAATCTAAACAAGTTTGTATAATTCAAAACAGAATATATTCCATAGAACAGAAAGTAATTTTGTTTTAAAGAACAGTGAATTAAATCTTAAATAGTTCTAAATGGTATGTCACAGATCCAAAGTATCCTTCCACTTGAATTCGAGTGGTACTCCATATAATTTCTAAATCGAATGTATTCATGTGCCTCGAGACTGTGCTAATGTCCCAAATGACCTGGAATGTCGCGATGTGCTACCAGTCGCTGGATATATATATATATATATATATATATATATATATATATATATATATATATATATATATATATATATATATATATATATATATATATATATATATATATATATATATATATATATATATATATAATTTAACCCAAAATGCCCTTGACTGAATTATCCATAATGCCAAATTAATTTACTAGTCCAAGAATATTCATGGCCACTTTGTATTTCCACTGAAGTACATTTAACAAATAAATCCACCCATCTGAACACAACAATAATCCTAATTCGGCTCTGGATGTTAAGGCACGAATGAATAATACTAAAGTAAACAAGTTTATATCCACATCCATCTGACCTAGGTCTCAATTACAATTGGCTGGAAATACTTTATCAGCCTAATGAAAAGTGTCTTTCCTGGAGGTCAGACTCTTTTATCTTTAACTCAAATGGAAGTAAACATGTTTACAAATAATAATGATCTAAGTATTTAGTCTATCTTGACAGGGAAATAATATCTCTGCATCATGTTTTATTTTCTTCAAAATAAATCTTACCAGTCAGACTCATCATTAAATTGATTATGGGAAAAATCAGTTACAAAATACAGATAGATATAAATAATCATTGAAAACAGCCAACATATATATATATATATATATTAAATATACATAAATGCATATTGGATTATATAAAGTGTTGTCTGTTGGATTTTAGTTGTCCATTCGGGTTAGTTTTTATCTATTAGTATATCTGTTCTGTTTGAATGTATGCGTGCAGAAAACATTACGAAACAAGAGCAATAACTTTGTGGTAGAAACAATAACAATAGCTTCGTGATAGATTGATCTTGCCTTAGTGACCCCAAGGTTTAAAGAATATTTAAGTGACCGATTGTACTATACATTAAGAATCCATCAAGTTTGCTGTCATTTTCTATTTCATATTTTCGTTGCTCATTAAGTATGAAATTATCGAAAAGGTTTTGGTAAGATGTCATTCATTTTATTGTGTCAGAGGAAACATATTCACAAATGCTGTGACAAATTTGTCATAAATTAAACCGATTTTAAAAAGAAAGACATCCAAGTTTTAGACCTGAGACAATCACGTTTTCATGCCTTTTGCCATACGTAAGATTTTTTCTTTGCCGTGTATTGTGACTTTGATAACTGATTACTCTGTATATTTCATGGATGCACTTTTACTAATTTGCATAAAGTGCTATTTCGCTTAAATGTAATACAGTACGTTGAAATTTGTGAAGTAAAGAGATTGTTATTTTATTACTGTCTTGTCATTTTAGTAAGACATGAAAAACAAAACTTCAGATACTTAATTAGTTACATTCAACCAGTCCACAGTAAAATAAAACAAGTTAAACCAATGAAAAGCAAGTTATGGCAAGCAGTTCTTCCACTCCCCGTACTCGTTTCTCTATTTATCCTGTAAACCAATAGCTCATCGTTTCTAGCAATACCATTACGAGACTAAGTACGTAGTTCACAGTTGGAAACAGGAAGAAACATTAAGAATCTTTCTTATTCAATTTTCGTTTTTATGGTTATATAAAACCCATTATTGTGTATTGACAAAATATGTCGGTTACACCCAATTGTCAGATATATTGATTACCTGGACCATAAGCAGTATGCATTCAAACATAACGAAATTGGTGAATGTCTCTGACACGATATATTTATCTTATTCCGTTATAATTACCTAATTATATGCCAATGTTTTCTCCATGAACGTTACATTGTCAGACTCGTGTAGTATTTATCCATACTGCACTGCTACATACTGCGCAACGTGGCTGTCTAAAATACTATAGTCTCTTAGGAACTATGTTTGGTTGTAAACAAACATGTATAGTCATGTAGCATACGCCATAAGTTTCGATTTATTAAGTTTATCTGTGAATATATTAACCACAACTTATAGCTGGACCCATTTAAAGGAGGACAGTATAAAGTTGACGGCGTTGAGGAGTTGAATGAGTTACCAAGGACATTTTCAACTAGGCAAATAAATGAACTTCACGTAGGTCAACAGGTCATCATGTGTAAGATTCGAATGTTTGAATGTCTGTCTTTTAATATCTGCTTTCTCTTATGTGTGTATACAATAAATTATTTTATTAAGTGAATATGCACCACAAATAACATGTATGAAAGTTACCAAGATTTTATGTACCCATTTTGTGATCACAAATGTTTCTTTTTCTATACAGCAAAGATTACTGTTATAACAAACAGCAAATCTATTTAATCATGTTAAAGTAAATTTGGACATGTGACAGTGACTCGGATATTTTAATCTTGTATTTACAAATATTTCATGTATAGCTTTGACTCATCTCCATTCAGTTTTTCCAACACATGTTCTGTCAAGGTTTTGCCAATATCTGTTTCTAAACCTTAACCTTGATTACCTTTACTCCTGTTTCGACCCTATGGTTATAAACTAAGTGATATAAAAAAAGAACATTTAAATGCGTCTTACTATGTATGTACAAATAATAAATGTTAAAAGCCAGCAGAATTTCATGGCAGAATTGAGTTACATTAGAGTGATTGATAATCAACCATAAAGAAAAGATTTGAATTCCAGCAAACGTGGTTTCTTTTATTTGTTCTTTCTTTTATTTTTAAATACTTATCCTAAAGATAGTCCATGATAGTGTTACACAAGCTAAAATTATACACAATTTGTCAAAGTTTGATTCAGCATTTGTCGTATAGAATTATGACAAACTTGAAAAGCAGATTTTCTTTCAAAAAATTCAAAGTAGCATGCAAATATTGTTGCGGAGTTCGTATGAATGTGTGTACATGCACATGTTAAGGTTACGTTCAAAGCATGAAGTAAATTATTAATGAATAGGCAGAAAGAGTATAAACATTAACTGGAATTTAAACACATACAAGACACTGGCAAACCAATCATGATTACAAAACCAAACAATAATAAATATGTTTTTCGAGGGTTTTGTTTGGTTGTTGTAATTAAAAAAATAATAAATATGGGGTTTTATGGGGCGAAGGGGGGTTTGGATTTTTTAAAATAATAGTAAATATGTTTTGGGGAGTTTTGTTTGGGGTGTTTTAAAGAAGAAGATGCAGGATATAGACTCACTTTTGAGCACATTGTTGACTTTTAAAGCTCTGGACCATAATGACTTTAAACAATTGGATAACGAGTTCCAATGAAATGTAATAGGACATGATAAAGAGAAAACAAAGATCTAACAAGGAATGGCTTTGAAAGGGTATTATTTCGGACACATTATATATGCTTTATTGTTATTATTGGTATCGGATATAATATATAAATATTCGAGTCGTTTTCAAGTTTGACTGTACAACCCAAAGACAATAAGAAATTGATTAAACGTCTGAGCCGGTCCAAAGACAATGTGCACCAGAAGAGCAGCCCTCACGTGACTTAACCTTGAAAACATTCAAGTGCAAGTCATATTTACAAGCCAACTACAAGCTACACAATATACCTAATTTTGTGGACTGAGTTTGTGTTGTTTCAAACATCTGAACTATACAAAATAATTTCTCATTTACGATGCGTTTTCAACTTCATCCAGAAAGAAACAAGCAAGAAACCAATTCAATCAAGCTTGCCTGAGAGCATTCATGCAAAATGGACTTTCAAATTTCCATATAAACAACATGAAGAAAATATTTGAGAAAGCACTCAGCATAATTTAACCTTTTTGGTATCTTTTCAGAGGGCTTTCGGTTTTGTCGAATATGGCTGCCATAACTAAAACAGTCAAAAAATTTAACTGACTTTTTCTTCAAAAACTGCCCAAAAGAAGTTTTAGAAAGTCTGACAGAACGTTTTTAAATATTGTTGCTATTTATTAAACTTATCAAGTTTATCGCTCTTTCTTCGAAACTGAAATATGCCATATTTGATAAAAAGCATCACTTCTGAATTCGGCAGTTAGGTGTCAAGGATCTCAGCTGCCGGTGTACTAGAATACCACGCTCTTTTCTAGTAGCCAGATGCTTATTCACCGGAGTCCCAAATTATTCCAACATAATCTTGTAAACGTTTCTTTTCTTTAAATGTGGACAAATTTATGAATGATAGCACTCTTTAGAAAGAATGATAGATAATTTGGTCATGTTTATAATAAAAGAATATCACACACAAACACACACACATACACGTACATGCACACTGCACAAAACGCTCTTTTCATTTTTAGTGATGCAAATAATACGTCCATTATGCTGAAATATATGGATGTGTGTGTGTGTGTTTGTGTGTGTGTGTGTGTCTGTGTGTGTGTTTATAAGTATCTGCTGTGTGTATGTTTGTGTATGTGTGTTAGCGAGTGTCTTTCGTGTCTGTAAGTATGTAAGTATATATTCCGCGAGGTGTAAATCTTAAAAGAAAACAAGGCTAGCTGGTAAGGTTTAAGCAATGATATATATATATATATATATATATATATATATATATATATATATATATATATATATATATATATATATATCAATTGTTGAGTGGTGTTGGTCTGGTATAACACCATTATTCAATACACGATAGAATCTACACATAGATACCTGTACAACTGATGGAGGAAGACAATTGTGAAATACGTAAAGACAACCACTGACCTATGGGAATCAACTGGCAAGCTTTTTCACCAGTGACTGATTAAACATGATATGGTTCTTAGGCTGCAAAAATCATGTTACCATATTTTCATAATTTTCTTCAGACAAACAAATATTCGGACTTGCTAATAATATCAAGCTAACTTCTTGTCAATAGTAGGGATATAAAGAGCTATGACATGACCATATTACTTCACGTAATCCGTCATTTGTATTAATATAATTTGCTCAAAAATGTTTTCAGTGACAATTCTACCCACAGCGGCAGTCTAATTAGTAAACAAGGATGTTTCATAAAGATCAAACATTGGCACGTAGTATAGGTACTTGTGAGGTCATCACTACACAAAGTGATCTTCCCTTGGTAATTACTATAGGATGATACATTGCGTAAAATCTTATATGGTCGCCATCGAGATCACACAAGTGGAGTCAGACTCTCATGTACACATGTTTCTGCCTGACGCCAAAGATCTATTCGAGATTTTAACAAGAACACATCTTCTTCCTTGTGAGGTCATAACCACACAAAAATATATCCACGTGGTCTTTATTTATAAGAATTCTAGAGCTTTATAATTCGATATTCATTGAATCATGTTTGTTCGGCAGTAATATATTATTATTAGCAATAATACTACTAATAATACGAATAATAATAATAATAATAATAAAAATAATAATAATAATACTGTATGCTGTCATCCGTTAGTCTAGAGAGACGATGGAAGTGGGTCTATGAGAGATGTCCCAGTTGGTGGTTGTGTAGTGTTTGTAGCGGCATTGCAGACGAAGCACAACACGGGTGTGGCAGTTCTTGCTGCACTGCTGGACTTGAAAGTGAAGTGTAGTGTGTGTTGGAGCTGCTTCTTTTTCCTTTGAGATCGCTTTTAAACAACTAGCAAACGTACCTTGTTTTTCCCGGATTTTAAACCAGTGAGCAGAACGTGTCGCCAGCTGGGCCTGTCTAGAGCAAGCTCTTTCCATGTGTTGAAATCGATGTCATGGGCTTTCATGTTGCGCTTGCAGACATACTTGAAGTGGAAATGTGGCCGTCCGATCGACCTTTTGCCAGAGGCAAGTTACGAATAAAACGGCCTCTGGGGATACCTCCGTCATCTATTTGACGTACATGACCCACCCATCTGATGCGACGTTTGCGGAGCAATTTCAAGCACCTCGTTGTGTGTTACTCGATCAATCTAA
>JARLTB010000108.1:8097500-8190000 GCA_030141615.1 Unio pictorum
TCATCGGGGCTTTGAGTGTGCGTGTTGTTCACTGTTAAGCACGCCTAAAATATAATGTAATTGTTTAAATCCATTCTACATTCTTGCAAGTCAATTATACAGATTGTTGCATGAAATTCGTTTTATAAAATAGATGAACGACCTGAAAGGCTCCAGCATCAAATACTTCAAAACACATCAATCTACCTATGTAACATGTGTATTTCTAAAAGGGTCAAATTAGAAGCACTCATTTCGTAAATTAAGTTCTAAATCGGTGTATACAATATATGTTCGTCAAGCTCAAACCATTTACCGCCTGTTCATACGTGAAAGTCATTCCAAACGGAATCACTGTTATAGTTTTCTTTTCTTAATGTCTGACACGAGAAGTAAATTTGCTGTTTACTGACATGGAATACAGTTTCAAAGTCTTACAATTGCCATGTCCAGTCTGCGATGAATTGACACAGTTTATGTATTATTGGACGTACAAGCAATCATTTTTTAAGGATATTTGATATGTGATGTGATTGTACAAAAATTATACATTGTAGATTAAGCATCATCAGAAACAGATGTGATATGCAGCAAAACTTCGTTGAAGTGCATATAATTGTAAAGCTGATGTTAATGATATGAGACTGAAAATCAAAATTAATATTTTGCAATTCTTTCAACTTAATCGAGTGAGATCGGTCATGGACCTTAAAAATTACTGGTATTCACAGTTGTTGACTCCAAAAAATTTGGAACATTACTCGTTATTAATCCAAGATTTTTTTTCAGTTTAATAATTCCATTGCTCGAGAATTTCTAGAGTGATTGGTGGTTTGTTGATTTTGTGCGGCATAAAGCCTATATGAAATATTTAAAGCACTATATTAAAATTCATCATCTCATATGCAAATCTGGTAAGAGTCACGACTGTAAATCGTTTGTCTTTAAATGTTCGTAGAATGAAATGCTGGAAAACATAGCTTCTTAAAACGATCTTGATAATTATGCTAAATTATTCAAAGGCTTGAATGTTTTAATAATTCAATCGGATTATCTGAAAAGTTCAAGGACTGTAGTGTTATTCTACTTTCACGGGATTACTTTGAAGTGAAAAGGTTTAGATTCAGAACTTTGATTCAATAATTATTGTAATGCTATAGCAAATCTACACATATAACATTTACTCGGAATAACTTAGTATAGTTTGCTTACTTAATCTCTTGTTGAGCAAGACCAGTAGTGAAATCGAAGATGACTGATGATGGAATTTATATTATTATCTCTAGATTATGTGTTGTCAGTTATGCAGTTTTTCTCTAATTTAATACAGTAGGGAATGTTTTTGAGACCTCATTCTTTTAAAATAAAAGTAAAAAATTATTGCCCTATTATCTTCGCAAAGACAAATATTTCAGAAACACCAAAGGGAGATAATTTATCAATGGATGTGTATGTGTGTGATAGAGTTACTGTCCTTGGATGGGATTTTTTTGGGATAATATATAAATTGACATGATTCACACTCTGACTAAATTTTTCTCTGTGTTGATTTGACTAGAAATTTTAATTACGGTGTTTTTTGTGTTTTTTTTACAAATTCTACGTTTTTCATCTACAGTGGGTTTATTTTTGAAATCTACGATTTTTAGCGACATGTGTAAACAAGTATGTGTGTGTGATAGAGATACTGTCTTGGATGGGATTTCTTGAAAATACATGAACAGACATGATTCACATTCTGACTAAATTTTGCTCTAGTTCATTTGACACGTACAATATCGCCGACACTAACGTGACATGTTAAGTGACATTGATGTAGGGAAAAGTTTAACTACACAGACAACTAAATCGTGAACAAGTATGAGCAGCCATCTTCTCTTTTCAAATCGTAGTTTCTGACTTCCTTGATCATGGAATATGTAAGTCAATACTGACATGTCTATCTCTAGTTATATTCGTTGTACATGACTGATCTTGAAATTACAAGAGGCTTGAATACAAATATTTGGTTTGGCATTACATGGTCATAAATAGAGAAACAGTCTCATTTTCGCTTTATATATGTTTTGAATGTTATTGTCATGTGTTAACCCATTGTTTCAGCACACGATAGGGTCTACACATATTCAAGAAACAAATTCAGACTGAAGTATGAATTCTATACGTGGATCATTTAGAACATATCGATAACACGCTTATTGCACCTGTAGAGAAGTGTCCGTGTCTTTGCCAGGCAACTGTACCTAGAATTATAATTAATTGTTTCAAACCATTCTACAATCTCGCAAGTCAGTTATATAAGTTATGGTATGCAATACGTTTTTAATATACACAATCTCTTAGACAGATCCAGAATTAAACAGATCAAATCAAATTGAGCTTCCATTTTAATATAGTTATTTCTAGCAGGGTGGAATAATACGAATTCAGTTAGTTAAAAATGCATATAAGTAGATTGTTAATGTACAACAACAATACATGTTATGTTAGTAAAGCTCAAAACCTTTGCTGTTCACACTTTAAAACCATTAATAATGGAATCACTGGTTTGATTTGATTCTCTTAATGTCTTATACAAGGCGTCTATTTGCTGTTCATTTGTATGGAATACATTTTTAAAATCTCCAAATTTGTATATGCATCGGAGTAAAACCTAGTAATTTATATGAATAAATGTTTGCGGATATTAAATACTTTTTGTAAGACAGTTTTACAGACACGATTATATATTTCTAGAACAAAGCATGATCTAAGATATGCAATGAATTGGAAAGAAAATGTTATTAATATTAAACTGGATAATATAACAAACATTTTGGCTATTAATTTAGATTCATATTAATCCTGTACTTTCGAAATTACAATAGAGCAAACAGGCAATACTTTAAGTTTGAATGGAATTATTAGGATATAGTTCTTATTGGGAGTATAATATGAAAAAAGCATTATAACTTACTGATTGGATACTTCATTATTTATCCAGCTATAAAACAGGGTATTTGATATGCTGTTCCATCACATTATAAAAATGTTCCACTGAAGCCACCAGTGTCGCAATGAGTCTTTCGACCAAGTGGGGTCGTCGAGGCGCTGTGCTTCTGAACATCTGACAAGTTCGCTCCACTTGGCTTGATCATATATAAATGCCAGTGTCTCCCAAAAACTTTACCTGGTCCATTCGGTGTTAAACGTGGAAAATTACTGCACTGGTAGCCTTGGCGTATAGCTGCTTGATGTTATTGTACAACTTTTAACCCATGTTTTACTTATGTATTTTGGCCCACGATGCTTCTTGCCACACTCTGGCGAATGCTTTGGTTAAATCTGTGAACACATGATAAATGTCTTGTTGATGATGCGAGTACATTTCAAAGAGACCCCTGTTTTTCAATATTTGTTCATTTCTGCTTCTTACACTTCGGAACCCAGCCTGTCCTTCAGCTATTATTATCATTATGGTTGTGGGTTTTGTCTGTTCAAGATTATGTTCAGAATCACCTTACCAGCATGGCTGATCAAACTCATATATTTGTAATTTTGGCACATCTGGATATTGCCTTTTTGGGAGTGTTATATTCAGTGACTGGATCCAATATGTTGTCCATTAACATGTCTGCCTATCGTGTCGCAGATTTTTGATAGTAAATCTTTCACTGATTCTGATTTCCCCACATTCTTGATAAGTACCGCTTGTCTGCACCAGCAGATATCCCGTTTTTCAAGCTCTTTTTGCTGACACCACCTCTACTATATTTAATGTGGACATCATCATCAGTTGAGGAGTTTGGAACTTCAAGCAGCTCTTGTGTCTCCTCTGGACTCATGGTTTTAGACTTCTTTGCAATAATCAGTCCATCTTTCTGCAATGTCACTCGCTTCTGTGCGGCATATTCCATTTCGTCTTGACTGGAACTGACTATGTTGCGTCCATTTGGTTAAGTCGTTCACAGTTTAAATGCCTTTCTGATGTTTTTCTTTATTAGACTGTTCTCTATTTCTGTGCACATTTATTCCAATCTAATATTCTGTTGCTTTCTTCGAGTTTGTTCCGATATTTTTTTAGTTATTTTCGGTACTTCATTGTCCCTGTTGTGTGTTTAGTGTTATTCTGTGTGGTATCTTCGGAAATTACATAACTGCATAATCTCTTCTGTAATCCATGTGTTTTTCTTTGGGCGACGGAGGCAATTGATGTCCTTGGCAGCTGTTGTCATGACTTTATTGAAAGTGTATGTTATCACTTTAACATCAAAATTCATTAAAAAAAGTGGATCACATTTTTCTCCAATTGTAGCTTGGTAATAATTGGGGATGTTAGGGTCTTCAGTTGTTCAACGTTGATTTTGAGCCTTATGTTCTTTGGCTTCTTATTTTTATTCAGCCTTACTCGAAAATTCATAATCACAAGGTCGTTATTACTCCCAACATCAACAAATGGGAACATTCTTGAATGCATACTACCAGTATGTAGTCTATCTGGTTATGATGGGTTCCATTTGGTGCGTTCCATGTCCAGCATCGTGAAACATTATATTGGTCCAATGTGTTGGCAAGTTATAAGTTGTTGTGGCTTGCGAACTTGAACAGCCGCTTCACTCTTTCATTGGTAAGATCATTGCAAGAAGGTCAACAATGATCTTTCCATTCTTTTAGAGCATCTTTGCTATCTTTGGCATTTTATTCGCCTTGTATGATGAGGATGTCTTTCATACTAACCATGTTTAAAATACCCTGGAGTTTGTTGTACAACTCCTCTACTTCTTCATTATCTTGATCGGTGATTCGAGAATAGACGTGGATAATTGTGATGTTAAAGGGAGATACTTTCAGACGAATGGAAATTATTCTGCTAGATATGGGGCGGTATTCAAGCACATATCCCTTGATGACTTTGTGGACAAGAAAGCCTAGTCCATGTATGGACTTTTTCCAACTCTCCGCTATAGTAGAATATATGCACATCTGTAATTTTTGGTGTTCTCCTAGGGCTTTCCATCTGAATTTACATAGTCCTCAATGTGCCATGTGTTGTGTTCAAGCTCATGTGTCAACCCTTGGAGTCTCCAATTAGCGCCATAGTTATAATGTTCCAGGTGGCGATAGCGATGTTGTCTCTCGCGCTGAGTGTTTGCAAAGCGGCAGTATAATACTTGTCACATCCGTCCTGCTGGACATCGGCAGACGTGGTCTTTTTTTCACCCAGGCGATGATCGATCCGGTAAGCTAGTTTCAGATTTGACCAGCATTGTCCGTGTGTATCTTCGACAAACGTCGCTTGGGAGAACCCATCCCTCTCCACACCAAGGAGTTTCCAGAAGAGGTTGTAGTACATCGCCCATCTGCCTTAAGGTTTCTGCTCCTAATTTCCTTATTGGGTTTACTCCCTTAGACTTTGGCTGATGGCATTTCTTTCACTTGAATTGGTACATAAAATAAATGTTTTCAAAACATGTTTGTGCTTGAATAAGGGTAGATTATTTTACAGTGGAGATATTACATCGGAGACTGTAGCAAAACGGACCATAAACATGCGATTAAATTAGAATGCACACAAGTTAAGATGAAACATTATATGTGCTTTTTGTGCTTTTTGTGGTTTGTCTCTTTCCTGACAACAGACAAAATATTTTCTTTGATAAGGTACGAGCTATTTAATATCCAATGTAAACAAGTAAATAATATTCAAAAAGAGATACGGATAACGTTGAAACATCCAAAATGACACAATTCATGTTTGAGATGATTTTAAGAGTTACAATAAAAAAAGCAGATACTTTCGTAGAGAAACAGAACCTAAAAAATTAAAACTATTGCAGTTAGAGTTTGAAAATGTTGAAAAAAAAAACAATGTAGGAGTTAGGAAAGAAAAGATTGAGAAACATTGCAGCAAACCCCACTGTATCAATGGATGTAGCATCCACCTGCAAAATCCACCATCCTGACAAAAACTGTTCCTCGCTTTATCTTTTTAATCATCTGTATTCGCATGTCGCACTGTCACTTTTTGAGTCAGCGGAAACCTGTTCTGAATAGGTTAATATGGCACGGTTTAATTAGGGTCTTACATGCAGTACAATGTCTTATACTGGCATTGTATTATATGGTGCTACACCGCTTTAAAGCCCACCAAAAAAGGATCGATTTTTTCCATAGCCTGAATTATGTTCCTCTATCCAAAACCGTATCAGGTTGTTCAACTTACAATATATCATCCAGTTTAACTTTTGCATCAGGTAGCGACATGATTTCCATAAACGTGTCAACGCCCTAGGAATAAACGTGTCATAAACGTGTCAACGCCCAAGGAATATATATATATATATATATATATATATATATATATATATATATATATATATATATATATATATATATATATATATATATATATATATTTATATATATATATACGCGCATTGCTGCACGTGTTTCATAACACTGTCCTGGACTTCGTGTAATCTTTCTGGGAATCGAGGCACGAGCTGACAAAGAACGATATGTTTAACCCAATATTTCCTATGTAAAACCGTAGTATATATATATATATATATATATATATATATATATATATATATATATCTATATATATATATATATATATATATATATACGCGCTTGCTTTAATTCCCATGGTGTTTTAGCCTTTTCGTCGTCATATACATCAACGTGTCCAAGTAATAACAACTTTACTAGATAACGAGCGATGCTAACGATTCCGGTCATTTGTTTCTATAATCATTATGTAGATTCTTAATTCAGTTAAAATTGAACTAATTCACCCACCGTAAAGATTTGAAAAAAAACGGAATCATTACTGTCTTAAGGAAATAAAATGTTTTGTTTCTTCAGGAAATTGTATGGCCATCGATTATTTTTCCTCCGGACAGCGACGATGTTTTGTATTAACGTTGCTCCGCATTGCTGCACGTGTTTCATAACACTGTCCTGGACTTCGTGTAATCTTTCTGGGAATCGAGGCACGAGCTGACAAAGAACGATATGTTTAACCCAATATTTCCTATGTAAAACCGTAGCCAAGACGACCATCTTGTGTGCAATAGCATCTGGCTGTGTATCGGCGTTTACATCATTATCACCGATCAGTAGAATAACAATATCAGGGATTCTTACTTGCACTATATTCATGTCATGTAGCAATAACTTGTCGATAGTGCGATCCCTAATTCCCTTCATGTTTGCTTTACAACATTCCGTTATGTTGAAACAAGGAACTAGTCTAAGATCCGAACCGAACCTCAAATGCAGATCTAACCATTTACAATGGGAATGACCCATAATAAGTGATTTAGTCATTGTCTGGCAGACATTAGAAGATGACGAGTCTATAAATAAAAAAACCAAATATTTCTACTCACCTTCTCCTTTCTAAAATGCTTTTTCTTCTTTTTTGGGGCACCAGACAGATGACCCCCCCCCCCCTCATTTTGAAAAACTTGAAAAAGTGTGTTTATTTATGAGTGTTTTCCCCCTGATGTGTTTTTATATCTCTTTTCTTTAACTTTATCCTAACCTTAATTTTTGTCCCATCGGGATTATATCATAAAATTGTGAAAGGGGGGGGGGGGGGTGTTAGGTCCCTAGTATTTCTATAGAGAAGGTATTCTCTAGTCGGGTTTTAGTTACCCGTCCTGTTTTCCTCATCTTTTTTTCTTTAGTTAACCCTGGCTAGGGGTTCCTTGCATCCTGTGTTTGCTATTGGTGTTGTACTATTTGTGTGTTGCTATATGTATACATATATATACATTGTGTTTTTGTTAGGAAAACCTCTTTTTAAATTCAATTTCCAAGTTGTATATCAGTGACTATGACCCCTAAACGGTATTCACTTGTTTATTAATCTTTTTTATTTCCATCCGTTTAGCTTTAAATTTTATATTTATTTAAAATTTTGTACAAGTTCGGTGTATCTATCCTTATTTACTATCTTTTAAATAATTCGGGGTTATACACACTTCTCCTAATGCTTTTAATGATTGTAGGTATTTCGTTCCGAAACTTGTATAATTTTCCTTATTTATTTTACTAGATCGACTGTGTTCGAGGCGGGACCTGCACATTTTTAAAAATTTTATTTGTACTTCACCAGTCTCGACTATGTTCGTCCTTTCTTTATTTATATTAGTTAATCTATTGAAAAAGCCGAAATTTTGTATTTGCCCTTGAGAAAAACGGGACTCTCTGTATAGTTCAAGAAACTACACAGAGCTGTTGAGTGATGATAGGTCACTAATGACTATATGGTGACAGCATGCTGTTTTGGAGAACACATTTTTCGAATCCTATCTAATGTATTTCACTGTGTTGCTGTGCTGATTTTTCTCTATTTGAGTTTATTCCCAGCTCTTCCACGGGCCTGCCCACTTCGCGTAGCGCCTTGTGATTTAGCCCCGTGTTTTCCTTACCAGTACTTCTCCTCCTGAGATCCCTGTTCCCCCTTTCTTCTTATCTATTGTGTTTCCCAATTATAATTATCTGGCCGCATGCTCTCATATTCCTTACTATTAAATAGGTAATTTCATATAGTAGATTTGTACTATAATTTCCGTCTAAATATAGAATGTTTTCCTCATTATGTGGTTGAGTTGCCTTTATTTTTAGTATCAAGGCAACTCTCTCTGGTCTATTTTTTGCACACTGAGTCATTGCATGTTTCTTTTGTGAAATTATAATTTTTACACAGTGGACATTTTGGCGATAATATGATTGTATGCCGTCTCACTGGGAACTCTCCTGTCAACCACGCATCATGCATGTATTTGAATAGGAGGCTTTTTATTTTGAGTGATCCTAGTTTGATCCAGTTTCCCCAGGCCCTATCCCAATTGATGTTTATGTTTTCTTGCTCTATTTTGTGTTGTTTTTTTTTCCTTATTTATAGCGTGTTCTGCAATGCATTTGTATGTTGATTTTGTGTTAGTTTCCCATAATTCCCTAGTGTCCCTATATTTATGTAATAGCTCTTTTATTGGTCTTAATTTTCGTGGCACCTCTATTAATTTGGTAAATGTATTATTTTTATATATGTCATTTCTCTGCTTCATAGAGAGTCCGAAATAATATATATAGAGTCCTTGCTAAGGTATTTTTGGCTCTGCTTTAATTTCTTTAAATCTATTTAGTATGTTGGTGCTTTTAATGAGGGCCGGGTGAGGGAGGCCGAGGCCAACCCTTTTCCCGTCCCTATAGAGTTTCTTTGTTGATGTAGTGCATTTTGAATCCCCATAGGTATTTTATAATCTCGTTATCTATCGTTTTTAAAGTTTCATTTTTGTGTGTCTAACGATTTATTTTATAGTTCAGGTGCACATACATACAGTTTTTTGCAACTTGAGCCCGTTCCAATAGGCATAGTGGCGTTAGCGCCCAGATTTTGATATTTTCATTTATTTTTTCCCTGATTTCCTTGAGGTTTTGTTTCTCCTCATCCCTCCAAAAACATACTCTTGTGGTTTTTACATTGTCTTTAATAAAAGGGGGTGGTACCCTATGTCGCTTGCCTCCCCAGTTACCTATTAGTAATATTTCTGTTTTATCGGTTCTTATTGTAGATCCGGAAACTTTACCAAATTGTTCAAATTCCTTTAATAGTTCTTTATAGGAATTTTTATCTTGTACAAAGTTAATGCAATCATCTGCATGTTGTAGCATTTTCACCTCTTCTTTAATATTTGGAACTTTAATCCCTTGGTTGTTTTTTACTTTTACACTTAGTATTTCTATAGCTATTACGTATAATAGCATGGACAGTGGACATCCCTGTCTCACTGATCTTTTGATGTCGAATTTATCCATTTTTGCTCCATCTACCTGTACGCATGAGTTTATATCCATATACAAGATTTTAGTCAAGTTTTGGAAATTTATTCCAAATCCAAATTTCTCTTGTGTCTTGTATAGATAGTTTTGTTCAAGTCTATCAAAATCTTTTCCCTGGTCGATTAGTACCATAACACTCTTTTTCCCAGTGATGTTTATATGTTCTATAATAGTTCTAATATTAAGTATGTTATTTTGTATTTCCTTTCCTTTCGGTCCACTAGTTTGATTTTAATTTATTATTTTATCAAGACATTTTTTCATCCTCTCTGACAAAACATTTTACTTATAATTGTATAGTCAATGTTTAGGAGGGAGATGGGCCTCCAATTTTTTAGATCTTCCCTATCCCCTTTCCTTTTGTATATTAGTGTTGTCATTCCCTCCCTCATTGTGTTGGTCATGTTTTGGTTCCTTAGTGCAATATTATTGTACAACCATTCTAATACTGGCGACAGTTCTCCGCAGATTTTTTTTTTATAGAATTCTGCCGAGATTCGATCTCTACCTGGTGATTTGTTTTTAGACAGTTTCCCTATAGTCTCCACTATCTCTTCTTGCGAGATGAACTCCTCACTTATGGTGCTATGTTCCTGTGGTTATCATCTCGCATTGTCTCTCGTAAGTAGTTGTCTATATGTTCGTCTTCTATCCCTTGTGAATTGTACAGGTCCTTGTAATAGTTTTGTATGTAATCTAGTAATTTAGTTTTGTCTGTCGTGGTCGCTTCCCTCCCTAGGTTTAGTGATTCTAATGCCTCCCCCCCTTTTAATTCCTCCCTTTTATAAAGCCCTTCCGCGTTTTTATATAAATGTGTAAATTTCCCTGCTTTGATGTCTCTCCCTTTTTGTTCTTCTTTTTATTGTTAACTAAGGTTTTCTTCTAGTGTTTTTTGTGCTATGTTTTGTTGTTTTTATTAAATTTTTCAAAGCTTCCTTTTCTAAATATATTCCATCTTATCGTTAAATCGTATGTCTTCTGTTATCCGTTTTCCAGGTCTGTCTACTTCGTCCTCTGTCCAATTTAAATCCCCTCCTAAAATCAAATTGCCCATCGTATAGATTTCTAAATATTTAGCCAGCTCATCTATAAATTCTTGTTTTTTGTATCTATTGGCTGGAATGTATACATTAAGAAAATTTATCTCTCCCATTTTTATGTAGATTAGCCTCCCCTTAAAAATATCCCTTTTTCTATTCTTTCCCATTTACAACCTTGTTTGTTTTTAATTACCGTAGCTATCCCTTACTTGGTATCCTTTCCCATAAAGTTATTAGTTATGATTATACTGTCCATTTCGCGTTCAATTTGTTCTTGAAGTTCGTCCGTAAAACCGTTATGTGTCTCCTGCAAAAATAATAAATCATAATCCCCTATTTGTTTTAGTTTTTCTGCTTTTGTTTTGTCTATCCCATTTATGTTTCAAGACAATAAACTAAATGTTTTTCCTTCCATTTTTGTAAGTCTCTCAGGTTGCCGCTTTATAAACCGTTATAACAGTATTATTTGGTTGTTGTGTTTTGGTTTTTTTTTGGCTATTGTTATTCAGTTATTTTATTTCTTCCTCTTACCCTTTTTCTGGGGACCCTGGGTCATCCCCTAAGGTATTTTTGATACTTCCTGATATATAACAGTCACTAGTGACCTGCGATGTTTATAGTGTATCTCTGTGTTCATCTAATGGTTTAGGGTCCTCAGAGGCACTATCATAGTCTGTCTCTATATCCCCTTCTTCCTCCTCCGAGCTTTCTCCACTTGTCTCTACAGGTTTCTTTTGTTGCTGCTTTAGTGCTTCCTTCTTTTCCATTTTGTTGTTGTTGTTGTTGTTGTTGTTCTCTGGTTTAGGTTTAGTTTCCCCCTTTAGCCCTTCGATCTTCCTCATGTCTTTAATCCACTTTTCTACCTCACCTGGTGATGAGGATAGATTGCTGGCCTTCTGTTTTGTTTGCTCCTTTTCTCTTGGGATAGGTGTGGAGCTTGTTAGCGGGATTAGTTCTTCTCCTGATAGGTTTAGGATGTCAGTTCCTTCATCATTTACCAGGGTTTCGAAGGGGTTGTTGGTTTCAATTGCTCTTTGTCCTTTTATGGGTCTTTTCATATTTGCCCTGTTGAGTGTCAAAATCTCTATCCATTTCTCTGTTTTATCAGGATTTTTTTTCTGTTTCTTGTATCCCTGTTATTTCTTGGGCCCTCACCTCCTTGATCATTTCATCTATTTGTGGGAATGATTCTTTTGGACCATGGGGCAATTTCCCTGGCGCAACGTTGGCATATGTTGTCTCCCTTGAATTTGGTTGTTGCTTTCCGCAGTCCCATGGACCATGTCCCACCTCACACATTTTGGGCACTTCCGGTCTTCTTCACATTTTTTAAACCACGCTCTCAACTTGAAGCCCATGCAGTAGAAGAAAGGGGGTATCTTTTTTGCATCCTCCTTGGAGACATTAATAACCCTTGCCAACGTTCCCTCTAAGCTGCTGCGCGCACATCCCAACACAGCTGAATTGTTAATTTTTGCTCAATCCATCGTCATCTACCATTGGCTTAGAGGGAACGTTGATCCTTGCCCCTGATGATATGGGGTGAAATTCCCATATTTGCGCCATCTTGTGAGCTATTATCCTGACGTTCAATTTGGTATAGATTTTTTGAATGACTTCTTCTGTCTCCACTTGTAAGGGTAGTCCGCTTATGTGGACCTCCACAGATTTGGGACCTATCTCTGTTGTGAAAGGAGGGGCTTCCCTTACTTCTGCTACCTGTCCTTTCACGTTTATTGTCCCTTTTGTAAGTAAAGGGATCTCTAACACCACCGGATATAGCATATACCGGTTGAAACCGACGTTTTGGAGTCCTGCTAGTTTCTTCATGTTTACCCCCATAACTTGTAGAGTAGCAAAGATTTTTACCTGCCTGGGGGCTTTAGCCGCGTTTCTAAAATCTAGCAGCTGGCATCCAGGCTGGTGGTAGGCGTACAGTATATTGTCTTCCACTTTCGTGTGAAAATACACATTTAGTTTGGACCTGATACCCTTCATTGATGGTCTGGGCTGGTTTTCCTGCCTCTGATGTTGTCCGTCTTTTGTCCCTACATTTTGGGGTCCCACACCACTATTTAGACCCTTTGTCCCTTTAGCCCCCCCCCCGTTCCCTCCATATCGAGCCGGTCAACCCCTCCCCCTTACCACTTGTACCATATTTTGCATTTCCCTCTGAATTAAGTATTCCACTATGAGATACTTTGTGTATCACTGCACTGTTTCGAAAAAACAGGTTTATTTGCTGCTGGTAAAAATTGCAAATAACAATGGTAAATACGATGGTAGAAAAAGATAGAGGTGAGTATAGTTTACATGTAGGATATGATAGAAAGTGAGCACTTCTTACAATGTATATAGTTAATCCTTCTTGTGATAATCCGTAATTGTGATTTGGATGGAAAAGACTTACTCGACCTCTCAACTACAGTTACTAGAATGGCGCGTTTCCAAAATGCAAGCAAGTAAATGATCCTTATAATTATGAGGAATAATAGTGTAAAGAAACAGTTACAGTAAAGCGATCGCAAGTCAGAAAGAAGAAAACATGTAAAAGGTTTGATCAACAAAATATACAACCAAGAATTCAGTTGCAAGTGACGCTGAGAATGATTACCCTATATTCATACGCCTTAAAATGAGTCACGTGATCCATTTCCTTTGTTTAGCTGACCCAGCGGGTGTAGCTTCCTTTGTCCACCATGCCTAACCAGACCCATTCACCCCTCATCACAAATATCCTTGCGCTAGCGCAAATAGTTTTACCAATCAAGGTTTTGAATACCATCTGTTTGAAATTCACGCGAATGACTTAAAACATTTCTCTCTTGCCTTTAAGTTTACATATTTTCTTGATTTTAATAATAAAAATAATACAAAAAATAATACTAAAAATAATAATAATAATAATAATAATAATAATAATTATTATTATTATTATAACACTATTAATATTATTATTACTATTAATATTATTATTACAATTATTATTACTATTATTATTATTGTTGTTGTTATTGTTGTTAATGTTATTGTTGTTATTATTATTATTAGTAGTAGTAGTAGTAGTAACAGAAGCAGTAGTAGTTGTAGCAGGAGTAGTAGGAAGATAAGGAGGATAATGAGATTGTTACAGTTATGGTACTATCGTTAATCACATCATCATTATCGTCCTGTGAGATTCTTTCTGTACATGTTTTTGTATGCTTTCACATCATCATTATCGTCCCGTGAGATGCTTTCTGTACATGTTTTTGTATGCTTTCACATCATCGTTATCGTCCTGTGAGATGCTTTCTGTACATGTTTTAGTATACTTTCACATCATCATTATCGTCCTGTGAGATGCTTTCTGTACATGTTTTTCTATGCTTTCACATCATCATTATCGTCCCGTGAGATGCTCTCTGTACATGTTTTAGTATACTTTCACATCATCATTATCGACTCGTGAGATGCTTTCTGTATGTTTTTGTACGCTTTCACATCATTATCGTCCCTTGAGATGCTTTCTGTACATGCTTTTGTATGCTTTCACATCATCATTATCTTCCTGTGAGATGCTTTCTGTACATGTTTTAGTATCCTTTCACATCATCATTATCGTCCTGTGAGATGCTTTCTGTACATGTTTTTGTATGCTTTCACATCATCATTATCGTCCTGTGAGATGCTTTCTGTACATGTTTTTGTATACGTTCACGTCATCATTATCGTCCTGTGAGATGCTTTCTGTACATGTTTTAGTATGCTTTCACGTCATCATTATCGTCCTGTGAGATGCTTTCTGTACATGCTTTTGTATGCTTTCACATCATCATTATCTTCCTGTGAGATGCTTTCTGTACATGTTTTAGTATCCTTTCACATCATCATTATCGTCCTGTGAGATGCTTTCTGTACATGTTTTTGTATGCTTTCACATCATCATTATCGTCCTGTGAGATGCTTTCTGTACATGTTTTTGTATACGTTCACGTCATCATTATCGTCCTGTGAGATGCTTTCTGTACATGTTTTAGTATGCTTTCACGTCATCATTATCGTCCTGTGAGATGCTTTCTGTACATGTTTTTGTATGCTTTCATATAAGGAGTAGTAGTATCCCGTTGTTTTTTAACTTTCAAGTTTGAAGAATAGTTTCACCAAAATTTCAATTTGGACATTATCTCAAAGTATTTTTCAAAATGATTTCATTTGCAACCAAACCGTAGAATGCCTATCTAGAACCATCATTCTTATCTTAAGGACTTCATTTTCATTTTATCTGTGTAAGAAACACCAACCGCCATTTTTCAAATCAATAAAACAAAAGCATGAAATGAAAATAAACATGCAAAATATGTACACTGATTACAGTGGTAATTGTAAAGGCGGATTTTGGCCCCAAAGCCCTATTACTCAATCTGCACAACGACTGTTCCGTTCTTGCAAGAATCAATGCTGGTAGATTATAGTTTGTTATAATATGCAAAAAATAAATCTATTATTAATAAGCGTTTCTCAAATTTACTTAATAAACAGAGATAAGTAATACATTATTTTTAAAAAAATCCCGTACATATTTTTTGAGGTTTAATATTACGAAAGGTACATCGTAAACTCTAATCAGACTGACTTGATGAAATGTTACATGGATTCTAATACCGCAAGAAGAGCAGCTGCAACAAGTAATTTTGAGAAAAACGTCTTCAAGTTGATGAATAATATCGTATTTGGAAAGACAGGAAAATATCAGAAAGCGTGTCAATGTTGAAATCATCAATAACGTAATAAAGTTGGATGATTTAATCAGAATTAAAACATTTACCGAAAATTGAGTAGCTGTTTATAAACAAAAAGCAAACCTAAAACTGAACAAACATGTTTATGTAGGTGCTACAGTGTTTGATTATCAATGTGGTTGATGTACTGTTTTCATTACGATTTTGTTCAAAACTTATTGTCTGATGCTGCGTTATTGCTTACCGATACGGACTTGTTCATGTATACAGTACCATGTGATGACATTATATACAGTGATATTTACAAGCACAAGGATCTGTTCGGTCTATCAGATTATTTTAAAACTAGAGGACTTCATTGCAACGATAATAATAAAAAGATAGGTAAGTTTTAGGATCAAATTAACTTTATTTCAATAGCAGAGTTGTTACTTTGCGTAGTTAAATATACTTTCTCAAAGTATTGACTTGCGATGATTACAAAGTTGCATTAGTCGGGTATGCTGGTCATGTTGAAATGATCGCAATAAGGTCAAATCATCACAAAAAAGAAACAGATACGTTTATAAAATCTGGGCTGCGTAATTTTGATGACAAAAGATACTGCTCTGATAGAATCAATACTTTTGCGGTAGGTACAACAAAACAATACGATTGTCTTGCATGGCTGCTAACAGGTGAGTTAAACTTTTTAAGTATTAATTCTTACATTCTATAATACAGAGCGTCAGTAGTAATAGCAAAGGTGGTTTGTGACTCGAAAGTCCTATTTTTCTCAGAATACACCTATTTTATCCCTGTATACACAAATACCAAATTTGTTTACTCACCTTGAACAAGATAACACAACGATGACGTAAAACGTATTCGATTTCAAAACGTGTATTTATGTCGTTGTAGGGGTATGTGGTCTGGGTGGTAAATAAAGGAGAAAAAGGTTAATTCTAACAAAATTGGGGCTTTTGGCCCCATAAACCTCTTTTACTGTTACTACTGATCCCTGTATATAGTTGTTATCATGTTAAAAAGCAAGTAAAACAAAGAGGGATCGGAGCTCTCACGCAATTTTACGGGCCAAAACGCGGTGATTAAATATGGTGTACGGTATTCGCATGTACAATTATATTTCGGGTTCGACAGCATTCAAGAGATTATTATTGTTGTTATTATTATTATTATTATTATTATTATTATTACAGATTTCCATCAGCTATCTCACAACGAGAAGTGGCCTCACCTTCTTATAAAGTTCACCATTTTTTGATCCTAATAAGTGGATAATCCACACTTCGTATATCATGTTCATTTTACTCCATGACGACCCCTGGCAACACACGCCTTCAGAGTTTGAACCAATTTGTAATTGCTTAGTCGGTATGATAACTAAAAGTGTAGCCTAAAATCGAAACTGTCATTGCACTGTATATCGAGGTCTGAAAATTACGAGATTTTATATATATTTTTAGCTCAAACATGTACCAGGGGACCGCACAATCTTCCACGCTTCGGACCATTGTGTGAATATTTATGTCATTGTGGAGAATACCAGTGCAAGAGGGAGTCTGGAGAATGTCCACAAAACGTCGAATGTGATGTCGGATGGATGGGGTCGGGCTGCCAATATGGCAAGTGTACACATAGTGTCTGTATGCAAAAAAGATCAAAATCACTTAATTGATAACTGGCATTAAATATCATATAAAAAATATGTAAGGGTATAGCAACGATACAATTAGAGTTAACAGGCTCTGATTCACACCATCGCACCCAATACAGCAAGTGTTGAACAGAATTAAAACCTGTCCAGTCTTGCTGCGAGTATAGAACTATACTGAGTCAACGCGTCTCCCATATTTCGCACTCAACGTTACCTCTAAGCGAATGGTAGATGTGCGCGCAGTGCTCGCTGCACTGCGCAAGCATTACGGAGACGAGCAAAATTTAACGTCAGATTGAGCCAAAATTGACAATTCAGCTGCGCAGGGATGCCCAAGCACCTGCGCGCGCGCACACGCGCGCACCTTAGAGGGAACAACGTTCCCCTTTTCTGGTTCGTTTCCGTTGTTTTCGAGAATGTAGAACAAGTTGCATTGTACGTGGGCACATTACAGCAGTCATATTCATATCATTATGATAACTTTATTAGACTGTGTTTGGTTGTTGTTTGTTTTTTGTGGTTTTTCTTAAAATTTGTGGTGAATATATGCGGGGGATTTTGAGCTAATTTTATTTCATAACACAGAAGTGCTTTCTTATCTGACTGTGTTTCACAGGTCAGTGAAGAAAGATACACTATAATATGAAAATGGTATACAAAGAATATACGCTGTAAATAATGTAGCATTCCGGCATAATGTGGCTATCTTTAGCACACATATGCAAGGTAAACTTTTGTTATAATAGCAGACTAGTGTACCCGTCTTTTGTGAAATATAATAAAAGCATTACACTAGACAAATAATTTTTCTTCTATCTATGGGGTGGGTGTAGTAGGTAGGGTCAGCGCAAACGCAAAAAATGGATTCTTAAAGCAAACTCCATACTCAAATGGAAACAAACAGTATGTACTTCAAACAAGCTGAACTTACTTGCTTCATGCATAATTATGTTTTTATCAAGCATGGATTTAATAGTGTTCACGTTAATACAATGGATGTTTTGTAGGGATCGCTCCAAATAGATTTTTATAAATTTTCATTAATTCCCCCGGCTGCTAAATATAGGAGCAACACTACAATGCAACGCTTTACTAATTGTGATAAATTTTCGTTTGAATTTGCTTTTCTTTTGTCAGAATGAAAACATAAGCAACTGTGAATTTAATACAGAAAGGTTGCGAATCGCGTCGATAGGAATGTTAAAGTTTCCTCTAACAAGTGTAGAGCTCTACGAGTATTATTGTCACATCACCCCTTAATTTGTAGCCTGAGGTGCAAATAGCATGTGCACCTGGAACCGTTTGACGTACATTTCTGTTTAAATAGGATAATATTTACTACTGTCATAAATGGGGTTAAATGGTTTTAATGTACAATAATATATTCTTCCATCAATCAAGCAGTTCTGTTTCGAATTTTTGTCACATACGGCATTTTTGCTTTGTTTTGTTTTATAGAGTTCAAGTTTGCTCTCTCTCTCTCTCTCTCTCTCTCTCTCTCTCTCTCTCAATTGTTCATTTGTTAACACACAGCTTGACTGATTCTATAAGAAGTTCCTATATATTCATTGGAAACGCTATATAACCATATGGCAAGTATGTGCTAAAGCAGAGGGGAACTACATGTTGTTATTTCATTCGATTCATAAACCAACTTTGCTAATACTGCTGGCGCGCTGTATTATAAAATGTTGTTAATTGCTTTGGTAAGTTTGCCAGACTTTCATCCCTCGCCATCAGTTGTAGAGCAGTGTTCTATCCATATATGGTCATATAGCTTTATGTGTACAGTCCCATTTATCAGTTATATTGACAACCATCAAAAGCAAAGTGTGCTTGAAAATTCCAACTGTCCTTGCTAAACTAGCTTAACCAAACTATTGGGTTATTTACTATGCAGGTGAATCAGCCATTACATCATTAAACGCCATTTTCTTTTTGATAAATTTCAATAACAGACCATTAAAGTTATATCCAATTATAAACTTGCAAGGAAAGAAAATGTTTCGTTTGCTTTGAATATTTGGCAATGCAGCATTTAAGTCGCGTTCTCCTGTTATGTTTCAAACTACCAATTTTATTCTTGTTATTACATAACTCCGAATTTGTCATTCCACGCAAACACTGTTTTAGATATCTGGATTCTTATGGGAGGGGGAGGGGGCGAGAGAGACCAGAACGCGCCTGCTATGGAAACATTCGTCGAAACCAAATTTATAGTATAGATTCGTAGCTAAATTAATGCACCTTGTAGCGACCCATGCCTTCCTCAAATGGTTAAGCAGGATGAAGTCTTGAGGCTTCTTAGAAAGAAAGTGGTTACTGTATAATAATATTTGAACATGGACTTATTTATCTCATGACCAATTCAGTAAATACATCAGAGTAGCTTATTGCTCCGGCAAATCCGATTGCAGACATTTACACTTGACTTCTTACATTCACTAGGGCTGAACATGGGCTGCCGATACCAACTATTTGTTTAGAAAGTGAATCATTGAGTTCTGATATCGTTTCTTCTACTATCCACACGTAATCTATACTCCTTGTTTCAGCTAACATTGCTTATGGGGCAACAGCCTCTAGTAACCACTTATTTAATACGCAAACCATTGTGGATGGAAAGAGAACTACTTGTCCGTCTTTGAACCAACAAAGCATCGATTCTGCGTATGTGACAGTTGCTTTCGGACGGGAAGTAAAGATCACAGAAATTCATCTAGTCTTTTCGGATTCAGGTATCGTAAATTTTACTGTCTAATTCCATTTTGACATTAGTATTAAGTTTCAATTTTAAACGAATGACATAAATATGGTCTGTAAGAGAAAATGGTTAATAAATATGATTGTCATCGTAATCATCATCACACAAATATATTAATCAGAACTACTTCCTGAATTTATTATGGCAGATCATTTGCATCAAAGTCGACCATGAATCGGGATCACAAACCAAAATACGTTACTAGAGTAAATGTTTTGAAAATGTCCTTATAATTAAAATTTGTACCTATGACTTTTAACCCTCTGTCACTGAATGTAAGGGAGAAAGTCAAGAAATATACCGCAAGACTACTGTCAGGCTAATATATTACAAAGTTCGTAAATTTCCACCCAGATACTGATCAGATTAACAACAGACTAACTGACGTAGAAGCGGATAATATCACAATATTTTTTTCTTTTTATCCGGTAATATTTTCAGTAATAATAATAATAATAATAATAATAATAATAATAATAATAACAATAGACCAGCCATTTAAACAGAAATTGTACAAGAGATGTAACTTAATTTTCATTTCTAAGACTGTCAATCTTAAAATTCCCGTTCTGTCAGTATTTGGTCTTCCGTTTCAGCTACTGTACGACCTTTCCGTATTAGTGTTGTTGGTAATGACACTACGAGTGTATGTAGCTCTGTAAGCGACCTGAATGGGAAACAAACCTTTGTGGTAAAGTGTGACAGCCCTCTTTACGGACGATATGTAAACATCACCTCGGAGGAACGATCTGCCAAATTGCAAGTTTGTGAAATAAAATTTCCGACAGGTAAGCAATATTTGTGTTTCAAAATGTTTGTAAAGGCCTTCACTGTCAGATGTTACTTAATTGCTTTATACAATAAGCAAACATTATCTACTTTCCTGATTAGGAGAATCGTAATTAAGGGGCCGTATGCTATAGCAATAAGCAGTTGAACCTGCAAATAAATCGATTTGTTGTCAGATTTATTAATTATGTACATAGCCATATAAATATACATATGGGACATGGGTAAGAATCTCCGTAAAGTACGAATTAAAACTTCTCTAACCTGTATGATAGAATTATTTGTATTCAAAATAATTCTGCCTACTATTATCAAGGATTCTTCTATAGAATCCAGGGATAGCACTTTCCTTTCTCTCTGGTCCTAATATAGAAGACTTAATGTGGTAGCAATATCTGTGTCCATGCTGATGCGTAAAGATTTATAAAATATTATTTATAAACAAGCATAAGTGTGTATTTATTATGACATATACTCTTCAGCATTGTTTACAGTTCTATCGAGCGATAATGATCAATCTGGCATATTTGTATTATTTATTTTATAAATCAAATTACTTAACTTTCTGTGTTTTCTGGTTATAACATATCTCACATTAGAGATATGACTCACTGACCTTACATCCTCGATGAACAGTGTACAGATATTTTTCTGGTTAGTACACCGTCCAGTCATAATTCAGTACAATTTATAACGGAAATCGATACTGTAAGGATCTTTTACGGATTGAGTTCGTGTACATAAAAAAGCAAGATATTTGGTCAACTTTCAGAAAATTAGTTATATTATTATTATTATTATTATTGTTATTATTATTATTATTATTATTGGTGTTTTTAATGCTGTTATATATATATATATATATGTATATATATATATATATATATATATATATATATATATATATATATATATATATATATATATATATATATATATATATATATATATATATATATATATATATTATTTTTTACTGTAAAAGGAAGGAACATGGCTTACGGCAAGCCCGCGTATCAATCATCTCTATTTGACAACTGGTATCCCAGTCAGGCTGTGGATGGTAACACCAGGTCAACGCCACTATCATGGACCACATGCACGCATACACCAAGAACAAGAGACCCTTGGTGGATTTTGGATCTACAATCACCCATTAGAATAATGTGGTTTCGTATATTCAACAGAGCGGATGATTCTTTTGATTCTTTGTGTAGGTATTATTTTAGATGCATTACAAACATTATTCAGGATTTGAAATAGAGTAGTGCATAGTGTAATCATTTCTAACATTTAGGATACAACTACTAAAATTGTATTATGACCGGTGTGGTTGTACGATGTACGTTGTATAATTGACATTGCTTTTGCGTCAAAAGATGACACATGATGACAATATAATTTTACATCTTAATGCGTCTCCAAGTTAAATATCTCATATAAATGTGTATCATGGCCATGGTGAAAACTTGATCCATTTAAAAAAAGAAAATCCAAAAACATCGACTATACGATGCGTGAAACCAATAAGGATTACTAAAAGAATACGCGATAGGAATTGGCAACTGATTATAGTAAGTACTGGTGAAAATGTACTACCAATTTTTATTAAAATGAGAAGAAAAAATCGCCATTAAAAGTGAAGAAAATGATCACACAAAATAAATAATTACGTTCGACTGTAAATAGAGCTTTTAAGTTAAAAATCTTGTAAGATAAAAAAGGAACATTTAACAGAACTCAGATACACAACCACATATTTTCATAATTTAAAATGTTTAAGCCATTGGCCTATTTCTAACACTCCGAACCTTTTGGGTTTATCAGCGTAGTAGCTGCAAATGAAAAAGTATACATTTAGCTATATGTCGTTTTACAATGTATCCTACCGTTTCAAATCACGAAATAAAGGACAAATAAAGAACCATTTGGATTATTTATGCAAATTATGTTTTATCTTTATTTGCATGCATTTATTTTTGCAGTGAATGAAAGACTGCAAAACTTCCGGATTTTACTCAGTCAAGATAATATCACTTATCAAGAGTACTACCAGGACAAAAGTCAAGACACTCCACTAGTTATAAATCCTGTTCTAAACCCAGAAGTTAATGCGCACTTTGTTAAGATTGACCTACAGGGGGATAATCGCACATTAACTCTCTGCGAAGTTCAAGTAATTGGAGGCAAGATCACTTCTCAGCAATTTTTCTTTTTATGATAACAGTACCTTTAAACGTTTAATGAATTTTGTTTTGCTGAAACATCTGGCTTCTTTAACACTGCTCTCTCTCTCTCTCTCTCTCTCTCTCTCTCTCTCTCTCTCTCTCTCGTTTTAAATTGTTCATTTGTTAACATACAGCTTGACAGATTCTCCACGCAATTCCTTTCTCTTCATTTGAAACGCTATATAGCCATATGGCAAGTATGTGCTAAAGCAGATGGGAACTACATGTTGTTATTTCGTATAAACTTCTGAAACTTTTATTACAATGCCTTAGGTTGTCTTTTACTCTGCATGTAAATACAATATTCCTTTACTTTGGGAGAAATCTTGCGATAACCTAAACATTTCTATATTAATGTTTGAACAACAACCGAGCGGCTATATCTTAATTTTAAAAATTAAGTGTATTTCTTTGCTAGTTCCCATGCCCATAACGTAGCGCGCTGACTAAAATCATTATCAGACAATAACACAAATTTCTATGATTTTTCGTTTCAAAATTTGGCATTTATTTAAATTAAAAGATTCTGAAGTTTTCCCTTTACACATACATATCCACAAACACGCACACATGTATAAATGATGAAATTACTATATAAACAAACATTCGATAGACAAACAAAACGTTTCATGAAATCGCCTTTACAAGTTTATTAATTTGTTTAACTTGTTAAAATTAACATTGGTTTTTGAAGATGCAAAACTAGATTTGAAGAATTAGACATTTAATCCGAGACCGTTATGCAGTTAAGACTTGTTAGGTGAATGCTAAAATAGAATGAAATAATTTTCCTAATCAAGGCAAATTTCTAATAAGACATTATAGCATATGACTAGAAAGTAGAGGTCCGCTGTTGTCGTATCCAGGACGCCTGCCACAACAGAGATAAAGTATATACAATATCAATATATTCACTGAATTTCAGCATTATTATTAGGCAACAGTTTGGAATGGGTGCCACAGCACCGAACACGACGGGATCAAACTGAACGGTCGAACTTTGTATCCACATGTATTTCTTGGCGTTGAGCTCATAGCTAAATATGTTTTAAACATCATGTATACATGACGGTAGACCAAGATTCATGAAACGTAGTGACGCAACTCGATGAGCTCAATATACCGTCATCATAACATTTTTCACTGTGACCTATATTTCATGCATCACTGAACACATGCAGTCCAAAGCTTTCTTAGTCCTTGAATCATGAAACTCCATGATTATATGCATATCTAGCTGTACAACACCTTCATAGCAAAACAAAAGTCTTGGTATCCTATATTTGCACACTCTGTTGGCTTGTGCTAAGATCTTACATCGTGAAGTGATAGCTCTTTGTTACATTGTATAACATCATAATAATAAAAAAAACACCATTGGTATACATTATAACATTGTCCTGAAATAAGCTTTGGCAATGCGTCATATAATTACTAAAACTCACCTTTTAATTAAGTCAGTGTGACTCATATTTCACATTTAACTGACTTTGCTGTATTGTTTTTGTGCAAGTATGTGAGTGAGTAGCTATGCCTGTAGATAGGAACATACCTTTACACTATATCAACACATTATTTCCAATACATATTGCCAATTAAAGGTTACAATCTTAAATTTTATAAATATTAATGTTCAAAGAAAAATATGAGACTACAGCAAGAAATTTAATTAGAAAAGGATCCAAGATTACTTTAGTGGAATTTTTATACTGCATACTTTGTATTTTCTTTCTCAGTGGCTACTGAAGGCTAGTAAAATTTACCTAGTGGTGGTCGTTGTAATCGCAGAGTTCTTTGTGCTACTGTCCTACTGGCCATGCTGTAGTCAACGTCTGCTCGCCACTACTTACACGCCTTTGCTTTATTAGACCACGTTGTTGATCTTAATTGGTTTTAAGTGGAAAAGCTCTTTGATGCAATGAGTTTCAGCACTTTTTGATTCCAAATAACAATTGGACGTAAATTTAAACGGTCACCCGTGTAATCAACCCTGATGATTTACATTAAAACGTATTGATTTCTTGCTAAAAAGAAATTGTCGTCTGAATTATTTAATAAAATATCCAAAGAGCAACGTTCTGTGATCGTCAGATTTAAGTGGTTTTTATTCTTTCTCTGCTGTTTTTTTAAATATAATTTTGTCTTCTTATAGACTGTGATGAAGGACGTTACGGAAACTGCACACAAAATTGTGGCTATTGCCCTGGTGAATTATGTGACAAGTTAACAGGATATTGTCAAGGTAAAACGTGGATATAAGTAACATTAACAATGGTCTTTTTCATTCTTAATGCAAAGTATGAAGAAATATTCCATTTCAAAAAGGTTTTAATGAAACAGTAACAGAACGAAAGACCATAGTATGAGATTTGACTCTAAGCAAGTAGCTCTAACCCTAGCGATATCGATATTTTCTAGTTTTCTTAGTATTTTTAACTCATTCGTACGATTATCACCATAGCTTTGAATATGTGTGAATCGGTGTTAACACATTTTAACAGCAATTTGTGGTCTATAATTATTTCAAACAATACACAACTAATATTCTGCATCAAAATCTAAACACAAATGATAGAGCATAATTATTTTTACTCTACTTTAAGTTATTGCAGAAAATTCATAATGGGGAAACAGATGTGAACATTGTTTGGCACGTCACACACACACACACACACACACACACACACATATATATATATATATATATATATATATATATATATATATATATATATATATATATATATATATATATATAACAATAATGGTAGATCACTGGAATGTAGTATGTGCTTATTTAACGTTTATCGTTCTTCATTAGAAACTGTTGATAGTATTATTCATAGAAAAATAACATTAAGGCAGGTCTGCAGACAATTCAAGTATGATGACGTAACATTTAATAAACAATTCTTGTACACCTGACACGTAAAAGATTGATTCATTCATCGCATTCATGACAAGTAGACAACAAACTTACTTATTACAATACCCAAACACTCCTACTATGTTGGTCATTTATTGCTGAAACCAATTCTGTTTGATATCCTATCAGAATGCCAGCTGGGTTACTTTGGAAATACATGTAACGAGTCATGTGCCTACTGTTACCAAGGTGACTGTTCTCATTATACTGGGAAGTGTCGTACTTGTCCTCCAGGAAACCAGGGAGACTATTGTAAATATGGTAAGTTTCCTATTTCAAAAAAAAAAACATTACAGTGATAAAATTACCTATGAGAGCATTGTTTTCTGTAATATTTTTCTTTGCAATACGTAGAACGAGAAAATGAATTTCGCCAAAACAATTTTTATTCATAGTTACATTATTTTTAATGTCTTCTCTCTAAACTGCCCTATAAATGTCGCTCATCCGCGTCTAATTTGTATCGTACAAGATACGTGATGAAGCAAATTGGAATCACAAAAGGAGAATAGTATGTATCACTTAAGGCATAACACTAAAAAGGAAAGAAATTATACGCGAGAAAATGACGTCAATTGGCTCCTTTGACATTTATTACTTGCTAGATGTAACTCTTATCACTTTCTTTAATGGTTCTGATATCACTTTTGAAACTTTAGAATTCTTTTAAAACATTTGCAAAATTTCCAGCTTGTGATGACCACTATTACGGTAACTGCAGCACAGTGTGTGGTAGATGTAGAAATCATACAGTGTGTGATAAGGTTAATGGCTCCTGTCCATTTGGCTTCTGTTCAGAGGGTTGGCATGGAGAAAAGTGTGATACAGGTACGATTTCTAATAGTTACAATTATACGGGGCATTATCGTATTTATTTTCATACTCTTAGGAATTTCGTTGGGATCATATTTACATAAACATATTGTGATGCAGAGGTTTAAACTTATTCCTTTTTACACAGCGTACGATTTTAATTGGTTTGGTGTTACATAACAAGAATAAACCACACTTTGTTTATTTTGGGAAAAATAACTGAAAACGTATTTCAATTGTAGTCTTTATACGCTCCAAAATGAAATTGTTCAGAATCCTTTGTTGTTGCAATTATTATATTAAGCCTCTGCCAATGCTCTTAGTTATTATATATATATATATATATATATATATATATATATATATATATATATATATATATATATATATATATATATATATATATATATATGTATATATATATATATATATATATATATATATATATATATATATATATATATATATATATATATATATATATATATATATATATATATATATATATATATTCTAGACTGGTAATCATCAGCTTCAAAGACAATCTTTACACACTTTGCGGAAGCTACTATTTAATGTACATTAGGCTTATAATCACCTGTTGACACCAACTATATGCTCTTTCTCAAAGAATTCTTGCCTATAACTAAATGCATATATATTCACGAACTGATTTATGCTAATTAAAAACGTTTTCTTTCAAAGAGAAAACAGACAGGCTTACCATGTTACACGTCTGCTTTCAGTCTGTGATTCAACACATTACGGCCAAAATTGCGTACTCCTGTGCGGGAAATGTCTAAATAAAACGTGCGATAGTATTACTGGAAACTGTTCTGGTAATACGAGTTGTCACCCTGGCTGGCAGGGGCCAAGATGCGATATATGTAAGTTAAGTGTTCCTACATTGTAGAAGCAAAAGAATGACATAAAGTAGTCATATCATGGCTTTGAACAAACTCTGAGCACACCTATCACAGGAATAATAGCATGTTATAATAGTATATATTCAGTTTTAAATTCTATAACAATAACATCAATGGTTGGACGGTTTTCCTACATACTAGTGATATAAAGTACCTTCATTTTATTTAGCTAATATTCATAAACGGAAGTCTATATATCTTTACATTATCACATCTTAAATAGGTCTTAGTTTTGTCACTTATACGCTGTTGTTTTACTCATAATATTTCTTTAGATCAAAGCTTAAAAGCTATTATGAAGTACTGCTACAGGAGTAACTTGCATGGAATTTACAATGAGAAACATTTGTCTTGTAAGCTTGTAACACATCCACACACACACACACACACACACACACACACACAGATATATATATATATATATATATATATATATATATATATATATATATATATATATATATATATATATATATATATATTCTCAAACGTTACAGCTTCTGTTGGAATCCAGAGACCTGAAAGTGGTGTCGATGTTGGAATTGTTGCTGGCTCACTTGGTGCTGTTGTTGCCATAGTTTGCTTCATTGTTGCCTTCGTTATATTTATAATTATTCAAAGAAGGTCAGTAGAACTTGATAAACCTGTTGCACATATTTGGGTGAAATAGTTTCATATTAGGATTATTATTAACAAGTGAATAATGGCAAGGAATATACATTATTGACCTTTACGTTATACTTAATTCGATACGGCTGTCGGAAATCGAAATATGTGTTGGATCATTGTTAGCAATTTTGCACAGTTGAACAAAATGCTGTTAAGACCTGATTCAATATAAAAACGTAAGAATAGCAAATCACGCACTTTATGGTTCTGTTGCTTTATTTCGTTTCATTTCATCTCAATAAATCCTAACGCAACAAAAATATTTACAACAGAAATGATGTAATCAGTGTGTTTTCTCATCGTACGTCAGCACTTCTCATAGCAATTGCTGCCGTTATAGTTACAACATACGTGTTTCGATATTTCACTACTTCGAAGTTCATTTGTATATCTTTTAAAATATCAGCATGAAGTTGATTATACGTTTTATATCAAGGTAATACGTTTCCTGGGTTTGTCACTATAATTTTTTTGTGCAAATAAACAGCTCATTGAATCAGGCTTGAAGATATTTTTTATTTAAACACAAAACAAACGCTTTAGACGCTTTATGTAGCATGCATTCCGTTTAATTTAGAAGGAAACACCAACGAATGCCATCGAAAATGCCAACATTACCATCTTCATCCAGCAAGAACGATGACACATTTGTTTACGAGAATTCAACATTCATACGCAACAGTGAGTACAATGCTTTCTAAACAAGCGTAATCATATTTCCTAATTAACCTGTAAGATGAAATCCGAAATTCATACCTTTTGACTAAAGAATCGTTTTTTATACTTATGTATGGTAAAGAAGAAACGAACGATAAGATATAATGGATTGTTTAATACATTCATCGTTGCTATACTTTTGTTTTTTATTTTGATTGCACAGGCTGATTTTAATGAAACATATTTTCATTGTATAAGTGTGTTTTATGTATTTATATTATATATACTTAGAATAATACAAGCTATGTGCAGAATCATATAAGATATTTATAACATAATCAATACACATTGCTCACAGTTTCTGTTGTTTCATATTTTTGATACTATTCATGTGAAGATATCACTTTATCTGATTCTAATTGGTCTAAAAGAAAACATGAAATTATTGTCCAGTATTCTCTTTACGGATTGGCTGCGATCGTGGAAAATATTTTTAACTGTGCCTTCTGGAACGTTTTGTTTTCATTAAACATTTTTGGCCGCCATTCATCTCGCGAAAGGGAATCGGAAAATAAATTGGACTCGCCTGTTTCAATATGGACAATTTACCCCCACATGGATTTATTATGTTATGTTTAACATATCATAACGTGAATAATGGGAAAAACTCCGAGACAAGAACAATAAAAACAAGTAATACTGCCTATATCGATAAGATGATAGTGATGGTTGGGTAGGGATGGATGAGCAGTAATTATGTAGCATCGATTCTACCCTATAAATAAAGCTTGGTTTAAATGTGAACTTACTGAAGTAAATAAATTCACCTTTTTTAACAGAAGAATGTAGACAACATAGACCGGTCTCCCCAACTGACAGAACTTTATCCAACCACAGCATTTTTACGCGTTAAAAAGGCGATGCAAGTTCGACTCAAAAAGAGATTTGTTTAAGTCTTCTGTTCAATCTAATGTTCCAAATCAATTGCAGCAAATATCCCGTCACAAATACATTACAGTAATAATGCTTATTTCTGCATCCATTAATCTTCTTTTCACAAAAATATCGCAACAATGTAATATTTTGTTGTGATTTGGAATTTCAACGTAAACACTGTCAACGTTGTTGCATTGACCAACTCAAACAGGTGCTATGCACAGTATCAAACATTATGACACCACAAGCATTGGACATTTTGTGTAGACAAATGTTTTGTCTTTTCTGAAATTTCTAGTTTATTTGGATGGACGCTTATTTTTTGGTTTATAGTTATCGAAAATGTATAATATACTTTTACTATTTCAACTTTGGGACTATTTTTTACGCACAACAAATGAAAGGTACAGCATCTGTCAAAATGAACAAATTTATTCATTCTTCTTTCTATCTAAATACTTTATACTGAAATAAAACTATGTGATAGAAAGAATCTAAAACGGGTAATTATTTAGTATTAAATTTAAGAAAATCGTTAAATCATGTCCATCTCTATATTAAATCGTTACCCATTTGATATCCTGTATTAGTTCATGCTTTTGCTGCCTCTGAGCATTTAATACAAGTTGAGACAAAGTGGTCACAATATTGTCTGCGTCCGTTATCACTTTCACACAGCGATTCGTTTGAAATTGATATGTGTTCTATTCGAATTAAGATATCCTTTTACGACATTAGTTGAAATATTGGAAGATACTATCACAAACCGTTGAAGGCTAAAATCATCGATATATAGCTAGTTCACCAAACATGAAGACTTTATTTTGTTTTCTATTGCAGACGATAGTACCCTAGAGATAAATGAAACGAGGAAAACAGTAAATGAAGATAAACTAAAACCAATTTCAAAACAGGAGAAAACGGTCGCCATTGATGACACTGAACGATACTACAACGTGGGAAGTGCATTGCCCAAAGGAACTATTCCACTGTCTAAGTTTTGGGATTATGTACAGGAAACGTTTCTGGACCAGAAATGTTTTTCCGAGGAGTTTGATGTATGAATTTTATATCAGCATTTTTGTTCTTCCTTAATACCACAAAGTCGCCAAAGCTTTATCAAGTAAATGTATTGCCTCAAATGCATCAAAGCCTTGTGTCTAGTAAATGAATTGAGTAATATGCTCCAACACTTGTATCAAGTACTTTTAATATCCTTATGAAGATGAAACAATAGAGCCACCGAGGAAGGAACATACTGTAGACTCTTGGCGTTCTCGGGATACTCTATGACTAATGCCAAAGCCTACTTTTATAAAGTTTAATGTAATACTCTATCATGTCCTTTAATTTAGGGATTCATTTTATGGTTTTAAAACATTTTTTACGATTGGTGAGCAGTAATTGGCTGCCATGAAGGAGGTAATTATTAAAGATGCTTCATCCAATGTGAATATATTTAATTATCATTGGCTGTTCTTAATATACTACGCAATCATTTGAAAATCAGAAAGATTTGTACAAGAACAATATAAATCCAGCATTTATTGACGGCTGATAAAAATACAGTCTCGAGTTTACAATGTTAAAAAGATTCTCGCTAAATATAAAAAAGTGACCAGTGACATTTGACTGAAATTGTCACATAAGATGAGATATGCATTTGCGTTTTGAACCAGACTCAAGAGAAAATAGTAAAGCTTAAATGGTAGAAATTAGCAGGGACAGCAAGTCACTCTGAGCAGTCGGGCTGTCGAGAGTTTTATATATTGTGTTTATTGATGCATTAAGCCCAGTTATCCAGGCATCTGTGCTTGTCTCTGTTTTTGGACAAAATGTATGGCCCCAAAGTGTTGCTAAACGTTGTGAAACAATGCCATGCCCATGGGATTAATTACTCTGTGACAAGGCACCAGTTAAAATATCATTGGATAATCCTAGTGAGATATTGATTACAGGTGCATATGGGGTACATTAAGAGATGCAATGACGCAAAATACGTTATTTTGAAGCAAACTATTATTACAACAGTTAATTTCCAAAGTTCTAATATAGTATGGTACCATGGTACAATTAGTACAGGTACGATGCAATTACATTCAAATCTAGGTATGATACGATTCCGTCTATAACTAGGTATGACACGATTCTATTTAAAACTACTATTAGAATTTTTTCATTTTGCCTTATAAATACATCTTTTTGGTCATATGATCATAACGAAAAGAAAGGAATAATAATTTGACTTTATTTTCTTCAGAATCTTCCGTCAGGCTTACAGCTTCCGACAACTGTCGCCCTCCGTCCTGAAAATAGGAAAAAAAATAGATACAAGCAGCTCTATGCATGTAAGTTACGTTTTCCATTATTATAATACCATCAATGCAGTATTTGTGTGTTCTGTTGGTTTTTCTAATACAGGAAGTTATTTTATTCCAAATAAGCCATCAACTATGACACTTTTCGTGGCATGGATAACTTAATTATTTATTAGTCTGAGATTTATAAATGTTCTTTTAGCTCTGCATTCGTTTTTAGGATGAAAGATTCATCCTTTGGAATCGGTGTTACATCTCAATCGAACTTACGCTACTACTAATAACAGCATATTTTATATCATGCACAAATATAGACATTTATATGTTATAGAGAACGTAATTTATTGCTTCCAAATTAACGTTTTATGCCAATTACAGAGAAAGTTTGTTTGTCAAAAATTGGACCTAGTTTGAATATACTGAACCAAATACTGGAGAATATATCATACAAGTATATAAAAGATCAATGAGCCTGTAAATTATTTGCAGGTCGCGAATGTGAAACGACATATATATATATATATATATATATATATATATATATATATATATATATGTGTATGTGTGTGTGTCTGTCTGTCTGTGTGTGTGTGTGTGTTCTATCTTTGCACATTACTATATGAAAAGTGTTCATGAATTTTTAAGACAAAATATGCTTTGCATGTCACTTCGAGATGAGCTTAACTACCCTAAAGTTCGAAGAATAATGTTGAAACTGGAATAGAAACTGGAATAGAAGTGGAATAGAAAACAATACGATTTTATTAAAAGTGTTTTTCCTGATTTAATTTATTTTTTCTCATTAGATGATGTAAACAGAGTCGTACTGGAGCCATTGGCAGAAGACGACAATGACTATATTAACGCGTCCTTTGTTGACGTTAGTGTTTGCAATTTACACTGAATTTATTTGATAGAAAGATTAAGAACCTTAAAACTATTAACACATATATATTGTTTAATTTAGAAATTGTTGAAATACTCCTCCGAAATGGGAAACTATGAATAATATGACTTTAAATAGTTCCATTAGGACAGTAATAGAACAATAATATAATTCGGATCCAATGAACGATATTAACTCGAACCATGCTTACATAATTTGTTTTTTTAAGTACGTATTTCTTACCATAAAACAATTTTGTTTTAAACATTTGTATAAGAAATATTTAAGTAATCTGAGTAAAGTAGAATGTACATGGCAAGATATTTATTTGAAAATGTAATATATCCTTCAACACTATTTGTCGTGTCAACTCTTCCGTCTGTTACAGTTCATTATATTCTTCATCTGCATATTTGTTTTCATTCACTCTGTATTATTTATTCAACTTTGTATTTGTTGTTTCTGTCCTAACTTTCAGGGGTTTTCGCGTCCAAAGATGTATATAGCTTCTCAAGGTAAATATTGTACTTTAGTTAAGGTTTCTTGCATTTTTGTTGAACGAACGTGCATGTTTAAAACTTATTTTCTCATCATAAACAATGCAAATTATTATTTTACGCAGATATATGTCATTTATAGCCGTAACCTTTTCCGACTAATTACATATTAAGCATTTCTATTGACTTCTTAATAATTCAAAGAATCAGCGGAGCATATAATTAACCGCCGTCGTTTGGAGCATTTGTACAGCAGAATCTACTTCGTGTTATTTTGATTTTATAGATATGTTTCAAGACGTACCTGCAAATACCAAATGTTTGATACAATTTCCCATGTTGCAGCTGTTGTTTTTGTTGTTGTCATTAATGCTTATTGCATTGTATGTTTATGTTTGCCTTTCACTGAGATTATAGTTCAACATCGTTAAATATATATATAGTTTCGGGCAATTACTTCAACAAATTAAAATGGTAATTATAAATCTTATTAAATGAGCAAATTGATTTCAATTTATGTCAGAAGAATGATTTTCAGCAAATACAACAAAAATTACAGAACAAATCGCCGCCATCTTTACAGATCATTTGGGGAACATTTTGCAAAACAGTATGTGACTGGTATTAGGTTATCACTTGCAAATATCTTAAGTAAAATAACAGGCGAACTAGTGACAATGTAACTTTGAATCAGTTTTACCTACAAAGAGAAGCATATAATTAATTTATTGATTTGCAAAAATGACTGATTTGAAGAGCAATCGTCGGGTTCGACGTCATTTCAACCAGTCAAACTTCAAACTGAAACGGAAATTTATTTACTATTTTTCTGCTATTCACGTTTAGTTGGATGATTTTTTTTCCAGAAAACTAGAATGTTATACCTATTGGAACGTCTTAAAATAGCCTTTACAGACAAAAATGAAGTATGTTTATGCAGAAAGGTTGAAGACATCGAAATAATACTGAAGGAGGGGGTGTCATTCTGTGTATATCGAGACTTTACCAACCTGCGCATGACTTTTGTAATATTTCCCAGGACAAATGCCTGTATTGCAATCGTTTCGATACTTATCAGATTGATTCCTTTTAATTATTTTTTTCCAATATTGTGGTAATGGAATTTGTGATTATACAATTATTCAGTTTAAATGAATGTTACAGTTCTCTATAAAGTGATCTTATAAATTAACCACAGTATAACATTGGTTATGAACCTGACTTTCTGTCCGAAAGACATTTGTTTGTATCCTAGCATCGTTATCTCGGGCACTCTATTAATCACAGCGCCAAATAACCTTCATTTGTCTGTGTGTTTCAAAACGCAAATATGTTATATTAATAGCGAAAACATTATATTTAAGGAACAACCAAAGATAACATCAATGATTTTTGGCGGATGTTGTGGCAGTACGGCGTGGAAAAAATTGTGATGCTGACGGGGTTAGTGGAAGGTGGAAAAGTAAGTTAACTAAGCTGTGTTATTATTATTATTATTATTATTATTATTATTATTATTATTATTATTATTATTATTATTTGTGTTGTTCCTGAAATATTTCACCCGATGTTTTTACCACAAATAAATAAGATAATGTGTGTAGTTCCACAAGACTAGAACAATAACTAAATTATATCAAACATTATTTAGATTTCATTCTTTTTTGTGATTATATATGAACGCATTCGTTTATATAAACCACATTATGTTAGAAGCCTACGTGTTGTTATCTTGATTTAAAACGACTGCAGTTTAAGCAAACATTAAGAAAATGTGAGGAAAATATTTGGCATTTTGCCGTTTAAAAATATTAAACATGGAAATGTGATTTATTTTCTCTTTCTTACAGCATAAATGTGAATTGTATTGGCCAGAAGAAGAAGGACAAGCTTTGCCTTTTGGCACTGTTACAGTCAAACTGCTTGATACGGATTCTTTTGCTGACTACGAGATTCGTACACTTGAAATGTCTGTAGTGAGTAAGATCTCTAACGATGAAATCAATACACTAGTGACTTATCTCATTTGTGCAATAAAACATTAACTATTTAATTTTGAAAATAAGTTTTGAAAAAACGTTTTAATTGCATTTGTTATAATCTAATTGGCTTTGAATATTACCATATGTCAATATTGCAACCAGTAGGCACATTGGTTATTTAAATTATCCGTCCCTTGTGCTAAATTAAATCCTAATTGAAACGTTTCAAAATCACGTGTACACGTGACGACTAATTTAAGAACCATTTTGCTTTTCAGAATAAACAATCGACACAATTGACTCATTTCCACTACACGGCGTGGCCTGACCATGGTGTACCAGAAAATGCATCATCTATTATTCAGTTCTGGAACAAGGTGAATGCAATTCCTACAAAGCAAGCCATCGTAGTCCATTGCAGGTTTGTGTTGCCTCTTTGTCACGGTAACCAATTGGTTCTAGGAATTATTTAATGATAAAAATGAACATTGCTTTTTGTCATATATGCTTTTAAAATAAAAAAAAACCATACAATCTTTGTTTTCTCTATATTCGGACCATTAATTATTTAAATATGCCCTTTATTAAATCTATATAATATGTTCATAAAATTGTTTGAATGTTTGCGTCATTATTGCATTAGATATAGTGTGTTTACTCTTCTATGTATGTTTGTTTTGTTACAAAGAATTTAAAGAACTCTATTCTTTAATCGGGATCGACTACAATATGTGATCGTAGGGTGGCGAGTATTTGTTCTTCTGTCGTGTATGATCAACTCGTAAGAGATGTTTTATTTAGTACTTTCCTTAATGTATTCTTTGGATATGTTAATATTCTTTTGATATGTTAATAGTTCGTGAACACATTTTGCCTATCTTTTTCTGTAGATTGTGAAATCACTTTTCATGTACCACATTCCTGTGACAATTATGAGACAGTGTGACGTTTCTCTTTTGTTTGTTCAATGTAGTGCAGGAATTGGTCAGACGGGAACCTACATTGCATTAGACTATCTCGTTAGCCAAGGAAAGGTCGAAGGACACGTGAATGTATCGGCGTGCGTCTCTAACCTTCGACGCCAGAGAGTTAACATGGTGCAAACAAAGGTTATAATAACCTTTAGAATTATTCATTATTATATGTTTCTAAATATATGACGAAAAGGTCTACAAACAATAATATTTTGTTATATCGAAACCTTTGAAATATTTTGTCCTCGAAAATATCAAAGCTGAGTGTCCGAGATTGCTTCAAGTATGGGTTTAGGTTGATTAAGAAATAATGCTTTAATATGTGCGAATACTATTAATTTAATTTAATTGCTTGCTTAATTAATTTTAATGTTGCTAGATATCAGCGGGTTAATCCAGAATTTATTATTTGACGAGATAAGGTGGTTCTGATGCAGATATTCGTTCTTTAACGTTTACGAAATACTAATATGTAACTGCACCTTCTTCAATTAATTATTGGTCATGACAAATCGTCTTCTTTTCTTGGACATTTAACTTTAAAATAACATATCTTCCAGTTACAATTTTATAGGATGATGGCCTAATATTTTTTTTTATCAGAAGGTACGTTTTATGTTATAACAGTCAATTCATATTTTCTACTCTATGTTGATGGAGAATATGTTAGTTTCTTCTAAGAAAAGTTTCACTCATGTTCTAAGCTTCGGAGTTTTTTCTTCAAATACGTCACCCGATCACAATAATTTCAGTTACTACTTTCACTATTGCTGGGCTAGATGGTATGTGTTCTAAATCCGTTCGATGCTTCAGTTACTACTTTAACTATTGTTGGGTAAGCAGGCTCCTGTAGAAACCTTTTAAAACAATGGTCTAGTCACACCTTTCCACGTTATGGGAGAGTTTATGATTTTTCTGATACAGGAGCAGTTTAATTCATCTTTTTCAACTTATTTGTTTCTCTTATTTCTCTGGAAAGCAGTTGTCAACTTTATTACAACCCAACATCGTGGTGTGATATACAGATACTTGTGCCTTTTGGATTTCATGTCCACATAATTAATACGTTCGTTCAAAGAATGCGAATGTCACCCATTACACGAAATATGTAACTGACTGTCTACTATTAGAGACCAAAATGGTCTTATGCGTAATTGGTATAGGATTTTGTGCTGCTCAATAGCATCCACTTCAGTGTATATTTACGATACCTTTGATTTATTTCCCCTGTATAAACTATCATTTTGTATATGGTTACAGATGTCTCCTCAATGCTCAAGTCTATTTTATTTCCAAGTACGCCAAGTGCTGAATCTTTAAACTGAATGAGAATAACCATCCTTGATGTCCGGAGGGTATAGGGTGCAATTCAACTCATCTGCACACGATGGAAAGAAAATGCATAGACTAAAATCTTTTCCAGACAGAACACACCGAATAAAGAGATGAGGAAGAAGCTTAGTAGCAGAGAGAAGAATATCACAAGTATAGCAGCTAACATTCCGCCAGTAGCCCGATATATTCTGCCTGAAAGCAAATAATTTATGTTTGGATAAAGATCGCTTAAGAGACAGGTCGACATCGGTTAATAAGAGTTAGGACACTGCTCGGTGATCTAATATCGCCTAACACGTACTGAAATCATAACTTGGCACCAGAAGGAAGGAACCGATGGCCTTGTTTCGACAATAAAGAATACTGTTAACGTAATATGACACATATTACGGACTATGCATACTAATGATCAAATAATATGCATCTCAAGCCTCATCGCTATTACATACACAAGTCACTCCACAGCCACGAATTGCTCCATACCTACTACGAATACACATGGACCTGGTACCTTTTAAGTCAGCTTCGAACAGTTCGAAGATGACTTGTATCGTCTTACCAATACGAAAGTGGATGCGGAGATTTTATAGTCCCGAATACCTAAAATCCTACCGGACTATGGATGATACAGTCAGCGATCGTCCTGTAATAACGGCATATCAGTGCTCACAAACGTTTGGGTTAGTTCTCTATCAGTTTTGACAAGTTGCGCCAGAACCGTCACAGGTATTAACTTATGCATATCTCACCTCATCCCTCAATACAATAGTAATCTCGCTCAATACGTCTGCAGTTATAACTCAATACGACGATAACTTGGTCTTCCAGCATCAATTGTGAAGGTCTACGTCTTCTACCTCTTGAATTTGTCCCGTCTTCTATTGTGCCGTCTCAGGCGTTCTTTGAAGTATCACCATCTTTCGATTTATTGGCAAAGAAACAAGCAGCCCCCGTTCAGATAGTTACCTAAGTTTGGTCGAGTAGCAGATTTATTGCAGTGCTTAGAAAGGCAACAATAATACCCAAGTTCAAACAGACCATACTTTGGAAAGCAAAGACTCGCATACATCTTAAATGACCATCTCAAAAAATCACATCTTATTCCAAGTAGCATATCTTAGAACAAGAATTCCCTCCCCTGTTATGTCTCATTTGAATTTCCTGTTTACCAAACCACTGCGAATGATAATATTCCCCCATTGGCAACCAAAGTTTCGACCGCTCAGGAAACAGTGCTAGTTTCCAAATACGATAGATTATGTCACAGCATACTTAAGAAGCTCATTTGGTTTACAGAAGATTGTTTTCTTGCATGTTCGTCCCACTGTTTGAACGAGGCTATTACGACATGCCAGTGTGCTCACGTCCTGATATCATTTCGGGAAACTAGCACAAACTATTGCACACCAATATTCTAGGGATGACGGTAACAATTAATATATTTCGTTGGTGGAATGAGACACTATTTAAAAAGGGAAACCTCCTTCTATGCAAGAACTCCACGGTTGTGAACTATACCAGTTGGCAGACAGACGAGAGGGTGGACCAAAATTGCTAGAATTGTAGCACCTGGTTTGGAATTTTATCACATTAATGACACATCCACGTTCAAGTCCTTCACATTCTGGGCCGGCTTGATCTATTGGTGGACATAATGATGTCAGCCAAACTGAGTGAAAGATTCTTCCCTCGTTCCTCAGTCGAATATGTGACCACGGAAACTGACCACTCGTGAGTCTATATGATACAAGGTGGAATCTTGTTTCTCCAGCTGGACATCTGAAGGCCTGGATAGTCTAAGCTTTAATACGTAGATTCAAAATGTCTGTATGTCGGAACATACCTTCCAAAACCACTTATTAGAAAGGCAAGGGGTCTATGATTGTCTTGTCCTTATCATTCCACTCAACGACATGTTAAACATAGCAGTGGCAATTTTGAAGATTATTGTGATATTTCCTCGTCTGATGAAAACAAACAACATTATTGGGACGGCTTTTATCCAAAACCCAAATCTGTTAAACGTGCACGTCGCGATCAGATTCAACAATGTTTCGGAATACGATTTTGTTTAAAGAATAATTGGTGAACATAATTGTTATTTCAATAAGAACAACCAGTATGAAATGACGCAACCTATATACTTCAGCTGTATTTTCGGTTGAGATATTTCTTACTTTAAAGTTTTAAAGCTGCCTGACGTGCCGAAATGGTGTCAGGGATGGGATTCTTCTCTGACGTAAAGTGATGTAATTACTCTATCTCTTTACTCAATCATTAAGGTTGAGTAATGTATTTTAATAAGAAATAAGTCAAATATGTTTTATCGATAATACTAACCTGATTTTATATGGACAAGCCTTCCAAACCTACCCGCAGTTACATCATATTCCCACAGGATTTAGTTCCGTTCCAGTCGTAACTGAAAGATGTACCCTTTTATTGCTGACCTTTCTTTTAGGCGGTCTAGATTAGCGACATAGTAACAATATGCTTAAGGTAATAAGATCTGTTATTATCCAAGAAAAGCATTTTACTCCAAAGATATATTTCTTCTGGAATACATAATTTTCTATCTTCACATATTTTAGGGATACGAGATGTGTCTCTACTTGTATAGATATATTAAAATAACATTATTTTTGTTTATTAATCACAGGAACAGTATTGTTTCCTTCATGAAACACTTGCTGAAGCTTTGCTGTTATCTGGAACTGCGACTGCTTCTAACAATGTTCCTAAAGTACACAAAGAACTACTAGAAGTGGATGGTGAAAGTGGGAAACTCAAATTGCATTTGGATTACGAGGTTGAGTCTTGACATTGTATTTCAGAGTGCATTACCATTAATATTGACTTTTAATTTGCTTTGTTAACAATAACATTACTGTGGACTAATTATGTACAGAATCTCCAGAAATTTTAAGCTATAAGACTATATAAGGCTATGTTCTTAGTTTTATAACAACGCATGTTATTTCCAAGTGTTTTTGTTATTGTCAAAGTAATAATATGAGCACATTAAAAAAGTATACTCCTATAATAAACTCTATGTAATTGTGATTACGAAATACGGCTGGATGATTGAATACAATACGCCATATTATGCTATTATTCCGTTCCATATTATTAATATTTTACTTATTGACTCAGACTTATATATCCGTTAACTTAACATATTGCTCACTTACAGAGGTATTCCTTAATGTACCATGTCGCTTGCTTTCAGATGCATCCCTTAATGTACCATGTCGCTTGCTTACAGAGGTATTCATTAATGTTCCATGTCGCTTGCTTACAGGGATATCCATTAATGTACCATGTGCTTGCTTTCACAGATATCCCTTAATGTACCATGTCTCTTGCTTTCAGAGATATCCCTTAATGTACCGTGTCATTTGCTTTCAGAGATTGCAGACTGAAGTTATGAAATACGATACTGTGTATGATGTCATCACAAAGGAGGACGACGAGGAAGGGGAATTGAATTTAACTCCAAATGAGTACAGTACTGCCAGGAAACATGAGAACAAGGATCAAAATAGAGACAACAGTGTATTGCCAGGTTATTTAACTTTCTTTCTCTTTGTCTCTGTCCTGTCCCTCTCGCTGTATATATCTCTGTGTCGTTCTGTCTGTCTTTCTGTCTATGTCTCTCTATCTATCTATCTATCTATCTATCTATCTATCTATCTATCTATCTATCTATCTATCTCTCTCTCTCTCTCTCTCTCTCTCTCTCTATATATATATATATATATATATATATATATATATATATATATATATATATATATGGTAGATTATTAGGATGATAAAAGTCATCTTTCAGCAGCATAACAAGTAACCTATATAACAGGGTATGCACCAAACTATGAAACAAACACCAGGAAGTTCAATCAAAACACAATTATTGCCTTACTCGGAAATGGAACAGCAAAAGCGCCAATAACAATTCATTCTTGAGAAACACGCTATTTGTGTGGTCATGAGTGTCAGAGAAAGGTAGGTAACATTGCTAACAAACAATAATAAATTCAAATCATCTTACAGCGGATAAGAGTAATATCGCAAATGGAGATGTCGTCCAGTCTATATGTGTAATGCATTTACTAAGAATTCTTTTTCCAAAGTCCGATACAAACTCTAAAATATGTTATAAATCATAATAATGTATCACTGAGTCAGTGAACTGTGTCATGAAAAAGCTAATTTATTGACCAAATAGCGTTTGTCACATGTTCTTCTTCTTTATGTATATTTAGTAACATCATCATCATCAGTCTTTGACTTAGTGTGGTTGTTAAGCAACTGTGCTGCTGAACATCTGACCAGTTCCCTCCACTTGTCTCGACCATGTTACAACGCCTGTGTCACCGCAAAACTGTTCCTGGTCCATTCTGTGATGTTGACAATTCACTTTTTTCTGTCTACCTCTCCTTATCCCACCCTGGACGCTACCCTGCAGTACTGTTGTGGATAGACAGTTGGCTCTAGTGACATAGCCATACCATTTCAGATTTCTATGTTTTGACAGTGGCGAGGTATTCATAATGGCCTGATTTTTGCCTGATTCATTTGTGATGTGGTCCATGTAAAAGATACCAAGAATGGTTTGGTAGCATCTCATTTAAGTGCCTGGAATCTTCGTTGTAATTCTGCGTCCAGGCCTCGTGTGAATACAAAGTGATTGAGATGACTAGTGCTCTCAATAGTCTGATTTTTGTTTTCAGACATATTATCTTGTCTCTCCAGATGGGTCTTAGTTTTGCCATAGCTGCCGTTGTTTGTGCTGCTCGTGACAAAATTTATGCTCTTGATCCCTCTTATGTGATTATGGAACCAAGATATTTGAACTGGCTTACTTTTTCCAGTTCCTGTTCTCTGACTTTAATCTTGGCGGATATTTGCTTGCCACTATTTGTCATCAGCTTTGTCTTCTCGGCGTTTATCTCCATGTCAGATCTGGAAGTGGTTTCATCCAGGTTCTTCACTAAGGTAGCAAGCTCGTCGTCACTGCCTGCCAGCAATTCAACGTCATCTGCAAAGCTAGGGTTGGTGCTGTTATGCCCTCCAATGCTGACTGTCCAACAGTGGTTTTCCAGGGCTTTCATCATGATGCGCTCGAAGTAGATGCTTGAAAAGATTGTTGCAGATATTTTAGTAGCTCTATCACCGATTTCCCCCAAATACCCACCCACCCACATTCTTGATACATTCATCTGGGATGTTGTCTTCTCCAGCTGCCTTCCTATTCTTCTCACAGTAGTTTTCCAGGGCTTTCCTCATAATGCGCTTTACGCAGATGTTTGAAAAGATTGTTGCAGATATTTTAGTAGCTCTATCACCGATTTCTCAAACCCACCCAGCAACCCACATTCTTGATACATTCATCTGGGATGTTGTCTACTCTAGCTGCCTTCCCATTCTTCAGTGCTCTTATTGCTGATTCCACCTCTTATCTGAGAATGGGTAAATCATCACGCACCTCTGGGTCTCCTGTGGACGGATAGCTGTTGAGTTCTTTACAATACTCAGTCCACCTTTCTGCAATGTCACTTGCTTCTGTGAGGCATTTTCCATGTTTGTCTTGAATGGTACTGACTCTTGGTTGCATCTGTCTAGTGATGTCTTCCACAATTTAGAATGCCTTTTTGCTGTCATTCTTTATCAGACTGCGCTTTATTTATGTGCACTTTTGTCCATTCAAATCTTCATTTTGCTTTCTTCAAGTTTGTTCTGATTTTCTTATTATACAAATTGTTGCCATAATGGTGCTTTACCAAATAACTGTTCTTATCGCAAAACAACTTTCTGCAGAGATCTGGCTGTCGGGGCCCCGAGTGGCGCTATCCGTTACGGACCACTGCCATCTCACCTCTGTCTGCGTGTGTTCGAGTCTCAGATTCGGCAAATGTAGTTATGTTAGAAAGTTTGCCAGTAGCTTCTCGTGGGTCGGTGGTTCTTTCCGGGGGTTGTCCGGGTTCTTCCTCCACCATTAATACTGGCCGCCATGTATAACCTATATTGTGCTGAAAAATGGCGTTAAACCATCAAAACAGAAAAGATCTGGCTGTCATTTTCATTTACCGAGTTATAGATGGACAATAGCTGGAGTTTGCATGACTAGTTCACAGGCTGATGTTTCTGTTTTAAAAGGATCTTTCCTTCGTGTCATGTTATTCAGAAAAGATTTAAAATGTTACAAGATTATGTTTACAAAATGCTGACTAAATAAAATGCAACCAACACCTTTCTTCGTGCTTCTTACATGCTTTATAGAAACAAGACAGACAACTGAACACTGTTCTTCTAAACTTCAATTTCTTCGTCACATCTTTCATGTTTCTTGAAATATTTTGCTCCCAGATATAATGCCAAGCTTTGATCGTTGAATTAGATTTCGACAATACGATTCTCATGTTTGAATTAATCAAATTTTTACTACTTTTGCAGCTGACAGACACAAAATTTATCTCAATACACGAGTCTCAGATATAAATGACTAAATCAATGCTGTTGTACTGCCAGTTAGTATTTTTCTACATGTATATCTTACATAGACCACAACCAAAATTACTTGATAGACTGGGCTGTGCTTGACTCTTAGGTTTCAGCAAAATTAACTTGTATATTTAGAAAGAATTATTAAGGTATTGTTGCCATTATCTTGTTGAACTTTTAATTTACGTGTATTAATCTGCAGCTGACATACATACATGTATATCGAGGTCAATGTTTCTTCCTTCTTTCTTCTGGTACGTTCTTGCTTGTCAAATTGTCAGTGCGAAGTATGAAAGACTGGCCATGTGAACATTTGTGTTAAATTGCGAAAGTGTAAATTTTAATAAGAAATTAAGAAATAAGAAAGATTTATAGATTTTCTTTGGTAAATATATCGATCAATTAAAATCTTAGCAAATGCCAACTTGTGGCAGCATTGTGAAGAAATAATTATCAGTTAAATAAATCTTGCTATTATTGTATTCTGTACTTTAATTAAAAATATAAGTAAAATCAAGAAACATTTAACATCCTAAATTTCATAAACTCTACTCCGAGGTGTAAACAATTAATCAATGGTTACAATGATATCGCGATTGAGAGCCTAATTAAGTGCCAACTCAGTGTCAATGTTGGATTTATTTTGAATACTGGTGAGAATTGAATTGTTTCGATACGGTAATTATCTACATCCGATTCAAGCATGTCAACGGTGCCAGCGTTATTGTAATATACAGGTGTATAGTCATCCTAACAAAACTATCTTATAAAATAAACCAATTTTTCAGTCTGATGTAGTTAAAAATGTACGACTGGGTGAACATACAGTAGTTTTCATATTAACCGCTAACTCGAATAAAGTTACTGAATAACGGGTAAGTAGTATCTTTTTTTCATTTTTATGGAAGAAAAGAGTTTTAAAAATTATCTTGTATAAAAGCAGCTTTTACTCGAACATTCTATATTATCCATAATAATAAATACATACATAATTAAATTTGATATCGACACCGGTTACTAAAGGTGCCAATATAACTTCCATCATATCAGCCATTTTTGAATGCATTATTCTTGCTGCTCCTCCGGAATGGATGTCCACGTTAACATATAGTTTTCACTTAAAGACATTTTATAATAAATGGGTTTAAGTATAAAAAATGTGCCAATATGACGTCCAATATTCCCATCATGCCAAATATTTCGATAATCGTTTTACCGCTCTTCGTAAAGGAGTGGCCACATTGGCATGGAGGTTTCAATAACAGTCAAGTAAATTTTATTGAATAAAAGCTGGACTCAGAATCATTTGCACCATAATTGATTATTATAGGTATGATACTTGGGAGGTTGTGTAGATCCACTTATTAAATGTTCCACAAAATATTTTGGTGGGAAATCAATTAAAAATTACATTTCTCAATTAACTAATGAAATTACACTCGTGCTTTAGTGCCAGTGGTCCTGGACCAAACGCGTTTTATTGGATGTTCTTTATTCGTCGTCAGTCTATATGTTAGTACATACTGTTATCGGGGTCGTATTAAACACCGCGAAGTTTATATTTATATTTGTACATATTAACTTTACTTTGACAATATTGCAATTAAAATTGTTAGAAAGGGTATTTGAATGTTCGTTGAAAGTAGAATTGGTTCATGCACACCCTCTGCCGTTGCATAATTTCTTCTTATATCCATTCGGTCTGAAATCAAAATCAAATGTACAGTATCGCCACCACAGCAGCCATATTTTTTTTAAATGTTTAAACTATTTTAATCTGTTTTGGACCATTTCGGTGGCCTAGTGGTTAAGCGCTCGCCTCGAATGCAGGCCGAGTCATACCAGACCTATAAAATGGTACTACATTTGCCTCCGTCAACACTCAGCATTAAGAGGTTAGTGCTAGGACTGGTCAACCTGTCGTTAGGATAATGTGACTAGATGGGACATGATGCTACATGTATGCGGTATGATGCCGGAGTACTAGACATCACTATAAACTGCTACTGTGCCGACATCGTAGCGATACAACTGAAATATTTTTAAAGCTATATCACACACAATGCCGTCTGATCGCATAAGTTGAAGAAATTCCTTTCGTGCTGCAGTTAACTTATTCATATTACGCCTCCAATGAGCTGGTCTCAAAACTATAGCATCTATCGGCTGTTGGACATGACAGTGCACTCTTAATCTGTGGTACTATAAGGCGGACAGTTGGTGGTGACGCTGCTCTTGCAGCTTTCTCATAAACTTGTCATAAAAGTGACTACCTAGTGATTCCATATTTCCATTAGAACATGAGAACAAGGGCCCATTCCATACAGTAATGATATCGTCTGTATTGGTATGTAGCATAGTAAAGATAACACCGAGATCTTGAAACTTTACGTCCAAGAGCTGCACCTGTCATTGTTCCACATATCTGCATCTCCTGTCATATCCAATAAGTGCATGAATTGGGCTTATAAAGGTCCACAGTGTTTTTCCTATATAACATTAACGTTCAAGATCATTTGGTTCAATGAAATCAATTTGTTTTGCTCTATACGTTAAGATAAATTATGTGGATGCTAACTGGCAAGGTTAGCATGACGTCCAATTTAACAAGTGATACTACTCTATCTCTTGAGTTAAGTGGTATAAAGATATAAAGACGTGAAAACAACAATTTGAGAAAAATCAACAAGTAATTTAGTTCTCTAAGTTGCAATGTGAACATTAAATAGATACCTACAGGACTGTGAATCAAATAAAATATGGTTTCGTATACATTTTTACATTCTTTTCCGAGAGTACAGTGTCAGTCCATTATAGGGACTCATGCATTGCTGTTCATTACGGTAAAACCCATAATTTGAAACACTGAACACCAGAGTAACATTACCTAATTCCAATCATAGGACGGAAGTGAGTAAAGAGTTTTAAGATAATAAAAACAATTTATATATATATATATATATATATATATATATATATATATATATATATATATATATATATATATATATATATCTTCTATTGCTTCTGTTGCAATGTACAGATTCTAAAATCAAAATGAATAATGAGTTTGGTGACACACTTGAAAATGGTCCTTTTATTTTGACAGATGTGTGAATAATTTACAGATTATGATGGCTTTAAGAGGCATAAATTTCTTTCTCTCCTTGCTGATTTTGGACGTGATATTCTGACGTGGTGTTGAAGAGTCAAAACTGTTGGAAGATACAGTGTCTGCAGACAACTTTACGTATTACAGTCTCTCTGTACAAGGACACATTTATATTGAGCTGGAGTCTCTGAAGGGAATGCTTACATATGTTTCAGACGAGATGCTTGAACCTGATTACGTCAATTACAAAATCAAGTCGGTAACTAATGATCTAGATAGTGTAGAAGTGCCAGCTGAATTCAAGCGCCCAGTTGGAATTGGAATTTTTGGTTACGCAATTAATGCACCTAGCAGGTACAAAATGACACTAAAAGGGATGGCCAGAACAGATGTAAACAAACAATTTTTGAATCTCGAGACAAAGGTACATTCCGGGAAAATCGCTACACGTGTGCGCAAAACAGGTCCATTTAATCGGATGAAAATGTTGATATGGCTAAATATCTTTGATACTTGTTATTATGGCTCGTCCAGCTCTAATAATAATGTGTGACATACTTGCAACATTCTGTATATTTTTTGTGTCAGATTTTTTTTCTCTGCATTAAGGCCGAGAATATGATATTATGATGTTGTAGTTTAATCGTTTACCAGTTTCGTTTTATTTTTCAATTTGTTTTACATGGCCCACAGATTGGGTAAGGAAAGAGGGCCATCAATTTTGGACTCGATGACCAAAAATATGGTCAACATCAATGACTAAATAATATCAGACAAATACAAGACCCATCCCCTCAAAATTAAGATCACCTGTGATTGGTCAAAACAATAGCTCAAACTCAGACTCAAGAGCTTTATAATTTCTGAATAATTATGAAAAGTACAATGAGATCCGTAATAGTAGACAACTCCATTGAATTAAATTTCATATGAAGGACATCATTTATTAGACACTTCTATGCAAAATACAGTTGGTTAGAAAGGTAAGTTTGCTCGTTCCTTGAGTGTTCATTATATAAAGTTTTTGTTTCCCACTGTAGATAAGTTTAACTTTCTGAACAATTGTACATAGTTCATTATTGGTGTATTTTGTATTTTAGCTAATAAGAAAATGTTTATAATTGAACTCCGTCATAGTTATGTATACCAAAGCAACACAAAGGGTTGAATTTATCAGCAACATCAGAGTATACATGTCCACTACACTGGACACTATAACAACTTGATTCCATTTGGATTTATGTCTGAATGGCAAGTTAGAGAAAACTTAATCGCTAGACAGATCGGGGAAACTCATTATCTACAGCCAAGTGGACCGAAGTCTAAAATAAGATTCAGATGTATGTGGGTAAGTTGGAGTAGTATATGTCAAGCGAAGCAAATTAGCTGTGTAATTGACTTCTGCTAATCTGCTTGGCCAGAACTGGACCAAACTTAGTAGAAGAGCTTTCAAATTTATACAAATTATATAAAGCTGTCTTTAGATATGACTGATGTTAAAAAAATCCCAACAAATTCTTCTAAAAAATATTCAACTACATTTTACACAATGCGATATAATCATGGTATTTAGAGCTTCAGGTCGACCGAACGTTTTCTGGTATTAAGGGATTTCTCTTTTTCTTTTGAAAAAAGTATACAGATTTGCTATCAAATATGGCCACCATTAATAAAATTGGAATATCATTGAAAGAACGTTTTAAAAGCTATTCAGTATAATTTGAATAAATTTGAAAGTAGCCTTTTTGGAATGAATGGTTACTAATTTTGTATAAAGATGTAATTGTATCCGACATGGCTTCTATTATAAAAATATAATATCTCACTGTCTTCATCAGCAACTACTGCTTCACTGATCAAACATGATGGCCAGTTTAGAAGCTTATTTTGACAGAGAGTTTCGAAGTTTATTTGAGAGAAAGTTTTGACGCTTATTTGAGAGACAGTTTTGAAGCTTTTTTGACAGCCAGATTAGAAGCTTATTTGAGAGAAAGTTTCGACGCTTATTTGAGAGACAGTTTTGAAGCTTATTTGACAGCCAGATTCGAACCTTATTTAAACGTTTCGACACTTATTTGAGAGACAGTTTTGAAGCTTATTGGACAGCCAGTTTCGAAGCTTTTTTGACAGCAAGTTTCGAAGCTTTTTTGACTGACAGTTTCGAAGCTTATTTGACAACAAGTTTTGAAGCTTATTTGAATGACAGTTTCGAAGCTTGTTTGACTGACAGTTTCGAAGCTTATTTGATAGCAAGTTACCAAGCTTATTTGTCTGACAGTTTGAAGCTTTTATGACTGGCAGGTTCGAGGCTTATTTGAGACGCAGTTTCGAAATTTATTTGACTGACTGACAGTTTAGAAGTTTATTTGACTGACAGTTTTGAAGCTTATTTGACAGCAAGTTCCAAAGCTTATTTGACAGGCAGTTTCGACGCTTATTTGACAGCAAGTTTAGAAGCTTATTTGACTGACTGTTTGGAATCTTTTTTGAGAGACAGTTTCGATACTTTTTTGAGAGACAGTTTCGAAGCTTATTTGACTGAATGACAGTTTCGAAGCTTATTTGAGAGACAGTTTCGAAGTTTATTTGACAGTAAGTTTCGAAGCTTATTTGACTGACAGTTTCGAAGCTTATTTAACAGACAGTTTCGAAGCTTATTTGACTGAATGTTTTGAAGCTTATTTAACAGTAAGTGTCGAAGCTTGAAAGCCTTTAAGACGGATACAAATAATAGTCAAATATATAAGATTACATTTATTTCAAGCAGAAAAATTAATAAAGCATTTCATTTATTAGAAAATATTTTATGTGGATTATTTTAAGAATGTAAATTATTGATCACATCATCTTTCAGATGTTTACATAATTTTATCATATGTAAACTCGTTGGATATTTCATTCGAAGTCAATTGCACAACAAGACCTCCGACATTATGTCATGGAATTTGTAACATTTTCTGCTGTTTTGCAAATATTTCACATTAATGTTAATGGTCATTAATGTATTACAATGAATGAAACCTGATGTATATTGGATATTTTACATTACAATGTGTATTGAATATATTATATTGCTGTATGTATTGGATATCTTAAAATCTATTGGGTTTTGAATATCATAGATCTTACTTTGCAATGTGCATTGAAAATCTTACCCAAGTTACAATGTAATGTGTATTTGATATCTTACAATGCAATGTGTGTTTAATATCTGACATTAAAATGTGTATTGGATATCATTTTAGTACAACGTGTATTGAATGTCTTACATTGCATTACGTGATGGATCTCTTTCAATGTAATGGGTAAGTGATATCTTATAGTGCAATGTGTATTGAGTTCTGTCACTGCCATTTATATTGTGTATTAAATATCTTACAATACTTTGTATATTGGACATCTGAGATTGCAATATGTATTTGACATCTTACTGCAATGTGTATTCGATATATTACATGTCTATTTGTATTTGATATCTTACTGCAATGTGTATTGGATATATTAAATGTCTATGTGTATTGGATATCTTACATTGAAAATATATCGCAATATAGATACTTTATGTATGGTAATTTTTCTTATGCATAATATATTTGTAAAACAAAAATAAAGTTGTATTTTTCATTCAAATTTGTTTATCTTTACCGATTTTTTTCAAATATCACGTTACAATTCCATTTGTATTTAGATTCCATACAAAATAAGAGCTGAATTAGCAATAAAGACAGTTTTGTGTGTGGTATCCTGTTTAAATGAATGTATTCTGAATAAATATTTGCATTGTTTTTGGATTATCAAACAACACATTCAGCTAGACTTGTCAGGTTTATGATGCACTTCCGCATCTACACTCAATTTTTGCATACATACATACATACATACATACATACATACATACATACATACATACATACATACATACATGATTTTAATGTGTGTTGGGGCCCCGAGTGGCTGACAGGTTCAAAGCCCTCACGTTCTGGATCACTGCCATCTCACACATGTCTGAGTGGGTTCGAGTCTCAGTCACACCTAACGTAGGTACATGAGAAAGCTTCCCAGTAGTTTCTCGTAGGCAGGTAGTTCATCCCAGAGGTTTTACAGGGTTCTTCCTCCGCCATGTATAGCTTATCGTACGCTGAAAAATGGCGTTAAACCTTTCAACAACAACAACAATAGCAATGTATGCATATATTCTTGCACTGACCACAAATTAACTATCACTTAACAAATAAATATATCCAGATTTATTTATGTTATACCATATTCCCATTTTATGCGCCTAGCATATACATAGAAAGGATATATAGCCCTTGTCTGCTGCCATGCCACATCCCAGATTTAGTTGAAGGACTTAAAGACAAATCGTATGAGGTTTTATATTAAGAAGATCTAGCTGGGACTTGGCATCACATGCAAACATTATTTATGCTTAATAACATAAGTTTAATTTAAAACATTTTGTAACAAACATTTGAATGATTTGTGGACCCTGCCCGACGTAGAATTGCAGCCTAATTTCATTTCCGCAAGAAATTTGTAAAAGAAATGAATTTAAACCAAATTATGTAATAGGTAATTATGTAAGAAATTTGTAAAAATAATGAATTTGAACCAAATTATGTAATAGGTAATTATGTAAGAAATTTGATAAAATAATGAATTTAAACCAAATTATGTAATAGGTAATTATGTAAGAAATTAGTAAAAATAATGAATTTAAACCAAATTATGTAATAGGTAATTATGTAAGAAATTTGCTAAAATAATGAATTTAAACCAAATTATGTAATAGGTAATTATGTAAGAAATTTGTAAAAATAATGAATTTAAACCAAATTATGTAATTGGTAATTATGTAAGAAATTTGCTAAAATAATGAATTTAAACCAAATAGGTTATATCATCCCATAACCAATAAGCATGATCATGGGTGTGGGGCTGATTTTTTGGCCTAACCATTTTTATAGTATTAGATAACATGTATAAAAGTATGCAACGACAAGATTACAAAGAGACGAACACCATGCAAGTACAAAAGAAAAAAAATGATGACAAAAATCAGGAATCATAAGCAGTTATCTTCCTTTTTACCGATAGGTGGCAGCATAGAATAATGCAGTTCGAGATATTTTCCGGTTTATATTGCCTGATTAACACACAAGAATCAAAAGATATCATCTTCATCTTGTTTCACTAAGTGTTTCAATCAGATGGAAATATGGACTTTATCGTCGGTGACAGAGGATTTTGAAGACGAGTTACCTGGTCTAAAAAAGGAGTCAAACCAAAGATAAATAATTATTAGATATAATTGGCTATGATGTACTCGCTAATGGAAAATCTTTTTTTTTCGTATAAAATAAATCTCTAAATATCACAAAATTAACTGAGTCTTTCTTAAAATTATTTTACAACAGATTTATTCTCGTAAAATCGTATAATTCATTGATGATTGAGCAATTTATTTTTAATAATTCGTTACGTGGTAGTTCCTGCTTTGACTTTTGACTTTGCCGAGTCATGAACTGTCAAATTATTTAAGCTCCTATTTTATTGAGCCGCGATATCGTAGTCGGTAAAGATTATGACTTGTAATCCACCTGTCGTTGGTTCGAGACCGGTCAATGCCACACCAGATCAGCTGCCTCTTTATATCCGTGTGAAAGACTCTCAGCTCCCATTTCCTAAGCCTGATATAACCAATAATTTGTCGAAAGTAATATTAACAATTAAAGAACGCAACCTGTTTCAAAGAAATACATAAGTCTTCATGCACGGGTCATCCCGAGTCGGACGCGTCAGTGTAACGTTGGGAAAAGCACCTGACTTCCATTTGCTCGAAAACTTGTAGTTAATAGTGTTGTAAACAATGCCGTTAAAACACCAACAAGAAACAAATTTTGTCTTTTTCTTACACGATAAGAAGAGTAACTCCAATATTACAGTTTATGTCGATGTTCCTGGAATTACTTCCCTTAGAAAATCATACAACGAAAAATCGGCTTATATTAATCTCGCGTTTAGGAAGAAATTATGTAAATTGAATAAAGTCAAAAGGAATGATGAATATTTTTCAATGTGATGCATGTTTAATTAATGTCATTAGGACGTTTGATGCTGGAAGTGGTTATGGTAAACATGATTCTGATAAAGAATGTATTATTATTATTATTATTATTATTATTATTATAGCTGGTTCGTCAGTGTGAAAGAGGACAACGTCACAAATCAGTCCACTCCATCGCATCTCATTCAAGGAGTAAATAGTGTATATAATCTCTTTCGGGTTAAGTATTTGTAAAGAAAAACTACTTTTCATCATTAACAAGAAAAAAGGAGTGAAAATTCAAAGTATCATATATTAGAAGAAATATTACATATGTTTATATTTATTGGTGATGTAATTTATGTTCATATACAAGCATGGATTCATTGAGGATATTGTATGTCCCTGCATTAATACATGATATATTTCATCGTGTAGTACAAAACCTCTCATATTTCGAAATTAATATCTGTTGCAGTTCATCGTGTACTACAAAACCCCTCATATGTCGAAATTAATACCTGATATAGTTCATCGTGTAGTATAAAACCCCTCACATTTCGAAATTAATACCTGATATAGTTCGTCGTGTAGTACAAAACCCCTCATAGTTCGAAATTAACACCTGATATAGTTCATCGTGTAGTACAAAACCCTTCATATTTCGAAATTAATACCTGATATAGTTCATCGTGTAGTATAAAACCCCTCACATTTCGAAATTAATACCTGATATAGTTCGTCGTGTAGTACAAAACCCCTCATAGTTCGAAATTAACACCTGATATAGTTCATCGTGTAGTACAAAACCCTTCATATTTCGAAATTAATACCTGATATAGTTCATCGTGTAGTATAAAACCCCTCACATTTCGAAATTAATACCTGATATAGTTCGTCGTGTAGTACAAAACCCCTCATAGTTCGAAATTAACACCTGATATAGTTCATCGTGTAGTACAAAACCCTTCATATTTCGAAATTAATACCTGATATGGTTCATCGTGTAGTTCAAACTCCTCATATTTCGAAATTAATACCTGATATAGTTCATCGTGTAGTAAAAAACCCTCACATTCGAAATTAATACCTGATATAGTTCATCGTGTAGTACGAAATAAATACCTGATATATTTCATCGTGTAGTACAAAACCCCTCATATTTCGAAATTAATACCTGTTGCAGTTCATAGTGTGGTACCCCACCCCTCGCAAATCTCTGATATTTTAACGAAGGAGGAGCAAATGGCCTTTACACACTCCCATTATTGTATCCTTGACCATAATTCAAAAATCAGACGGGGAAATATTTTATAAACTTTTTTAACCGAATACGTTTGTGGTTACAAAACGACGAAATATTAATTCCTGAATGTTCTTCTTTGAGGCTGTTTGTATTAAACGTCCATAAAGACGACGACAGCGACAAAAAATGATGTTTGACGTCACATAAAATCCAAGATTAGAAAGGAATAACGTAGTCGTCATCTCCTTTTATTATGCAATGTAAGCAGTTTTCAATTAAAAAGTCTGTGAGAAATCTGAAGCCAAAATGGTGTCATTCTAGTCGAGAGGCGGAAACTGACAGTGAAACGAGGAAGCATGTTGTAAGTTTTCAATAATAATAGATATGTTATAATTAGCATTGATGTTGATACTGCTATAAAATTCTAAATACATACAGTATGTGTATGCAGCTCAATAAGACCAACTTCCCACATCTGCAATGGCACATGTAAGACCATGCTAACCGCAGATATGCAGTATTGGGTTAGAGATACAGACATTGGTCTGTTTACATTCAATTTATTAGCATGGTTGGTTTCGCATGAAAGAGAGAATTGAACACAGGTTCTGAGAAATTTACATTCCATATAGGGACAAGCATTCACGAATCATTCGTTGAAATTATGTATGCATGCGTGTATGAGTACGTGCTTCTTTCTAAGATAAGACCAGGCAAAGGGTGATTAACTGATAATTGTCATCTTTTGCGTTTTGAAACTTCTGATAATAGGTTTTACAATTGGTATATATTCACTGGGCTTATGTAGATGGACTTTTTTGATACGTAATGTTTGCCTATGAGGCGCAGAACAGTTTTGACATTTCAAAAATTAAACATGATTTACATCGTTTTAACATTAGATTGGAACAAAGAGTCATCTGACAATATGGATGATTAAAACAGATGAAATTATTTCAGATATGTGTAAAACATGACATCGATGGATTATATTGATACAGAGAGAGAGAGAGAGAGAGAGAGAGAGAGAGAGAGAGAGAGAGAGAGAGAGAGAGAGAGAGAGAGAGAGAGAGAGAAAGAGACAGAGATTTGTGAAGCCGAACATATTAATTAAATACCATTATAGTTTATAATAGTTATGTTCATGTCCTAATGTATGTATTTAGCCTTTAATAGATATAGATGTATGTTGATGTCCTCAAGAGAACTGGATGAGTCTTACTCCTAACGTATACGAACTAATGCAATCTAGTATCATTCTTTGTTCACAAGCTGATAATGTGGCAAGAGCTTGACATTATTCTTGTCTTGGAAGATTAAACTTCATATAAATAGTTTACGTTTATGTCAGAGTTTGACAAAAACGTTACTTATTACTTTGTTATTTAAGAGTATGACATGAATATATTACCCATATCTGTCTTTAACTCATTCAATATAATTAACATTTTAGTTTTCAAATCTCGCTTTGATTTTTGTCTAGCTGCAATTCAGCACAATGTACACAGGGTAACTAACTCATTCATGGATTTTCCCCCACTTACAGATAAACGGAGGTTGTAAGAAAATCTGCACTTCAGAACACATGTAATCGGTTATTGATCAGTGTTCCAGCCTTCATGATAGTTCTGCTTCTCAAAACCGCGAGCACGAACTTGTGCTCCGCTTTGTAAGAGCTCGCTCTCAGCGATAAGATCCACTTAATTTTCACAGTAATTAAATATGCAAATCACATCCCCTCATCTAAAAAAAGCATTTTTTATAAAATAAACTTATACAATAAAGCTTTGTTTTAATATTTTCAAATATATATATTATAATAGCATAGCTAAAATTATTTAGGAATGTCAAATCTATGACAGGGATTAATTACACAACATATTGAATCTAACATTTCTTAACTAATTTTGTAATAACTATATCCTTTCCCCTCATGTGTCTGATGTCAATATTGTATTCATGCAGCGTCAAACTGATTCTCAATAATTTATGATTTTTATTTTTCATTTTGTTAATGAAAGTAATTTGATTGTAATAGCTGAATTATTAAAAAACGGATAAAAAGCAGAACTAATATTCCCATATGTGTTACATTAGATTTCGATGACCTAATTTGTTTACAAAATATCTACCAGTAAATTAGCTCAAAACAAGCGTTGGTTGACGCTAGGGATTTTACCGCATTTTCATCACTATGTTCACTTTATCATGCCAAAGAATTTGACGCTAAGTGCCTATATAACATTCACTACGAGGGAGATGACATGGGATGCCCTTGGCTGGCTATCGAACACACAACCTCTGAATTTGAATTACGACTCACTAGTTCGATTAATTCCCAAGCCAAACCTGAAGGGTATATGACGAGAGAGATATAGAGATGGCTGTAAATCAAATATCTTAGGCAAATATAAATAAATATTACACAAGATAACTGTCCCGGAATTTGCAAACAAGTGCAAATCGTCTATTGCATTTACCGTACATTAATAAAAAGAGTTACGCGGAATATCAAGCTTTCTAAGGACTAAGTATAAGAAATCGAACACTCCGATTTCTTATAAGGTTACATATATAAAGCTAAAGTTACCCAGTATTAGATATTTGAAAATTATATATATTCAGTATATATAGTAACAAATGAATGAGGGTTGTTGCAAAAAATTAAGCAATAAACTGAATTTGATCAAAATAGTTTTATCTATTTTTTTGTCACATGTATCAGGTATAATTTTCCAACAGTCAAGGGATTGCATGCAAATAATAATAGTTTCAAATTGAGGATCTCAAATGTGAAATGACTTAGTTATAAATGTGTGAAAATTGCAGAATAATACCCATTATTTCTGAGCCTTGGAAACGCAAGACATTTTGGATTCTGTTTATCGCTGTTTTTATTTTAATGAAAACAATTTGGAGAGAAAGAAAAATAAATATTTGTGTTTATTCTGACTAAGTTACTGCACCTTTCGTTTGTTACACGTAAAAAATAGTCCCTGTGAATAGTGAAATTCTTGCGCAGTTCTATAATCAGTAACATTGGTAAGTAAATTTTGTTTAAACCAATTATAATTCAAACAGCAATCGTCCTTCCAAATAAAGAGAATATTTGTTTGTCTCTGACAATATGGTTATTCAACAGAGACTGGCTATGCATGTTCCATATGTTTAAACATAGTTTTACTCGGGTTCGGTTAACGTAAAAGCTAGACGAAAGTGTGTCAGTTTTGCAACTAAGATTTCGGGGCCCCGAGTGGCCGAGTGGTATAAAGCAGTCTCCGTTACCGATCACTGCCATCCCACCTCTACCTGGCTGGGTTCGAGTCTCGGATTCGGCTAATGTTGTTATGTAAGAAAACTTGCTAGCTGCTTCTCATGGGTCGGTGGTTCTTTCCCGGGTTTTCCATGGTCCTTTTCCAACATTTATACTGGCCGCTATACATAGCCTATCTTGTGCTGAATATGGCGTTAAACCCTACAACAACAACAACAACAACAACAACAGTTACTAAGATTTCAAATTGTTGGACATGCATGTGAAGGTATATTTATGGATGCAGATAGTCCAATTTTACAGTAATGTAATTTTGGTCAGATATTTGTATTATTCGATTTTGAACAGTAGACTTAAAATAAATTTTGTTTAGAGTAGGAACTGTATTACATCAAAAGAAACATTAGATCAAAGGAGCTCTTGTACCGCGTAAACATGATGTAGAAGGATAACGTTCCCTCAGTTTTTGCACACCAATGTCTCTTATTTAAAATGAAAATATCTTTGACAACATAGTCAAAATCTCCGGGAAAATATTTAATATATTTTAGTCGAACCTATCCAACGCTTTAGTTACACTACGTTTGAAGTGTATTATTATTTTGCCCAAGTTAATTTAACGAACAATCGTCTCCTTTATCATATAACCATATCACCCTTGTAGAAATGAAATTCGGGGGTGGTGTAAGGGATAAATTGTCAGAGAACATATATGGCAATGGCACCGGATTCTGTTCGAGTAAAATGGATAATGGATACCAGCAAATAGATTCTAATCCGGAGTTAAATACCGTTATTACAAATATCACAGGCTCAACATCTACACGAGTAGCATAGGGGAAGTATATATTGATAAGGAACAAGACAATTTTCATTAAAATCTCCAATAAGAACTAAGTAGTCTGACTTTCAGTTCTGCGATCTCTCAATTCATAATTCAATACGATTCATTATTAGGTGGTAGCCATAGTTCCTCAATTAGTAATTTCTTCCTATTCAAAGTTACTTCTAAGCAAATAAATTATATCATCGATAAATCAAGATCATATTATAGGACTACCGAAATGTAACTTTTCAGGTACATGGCTCTCCAAATTCCATGTGTATTTCTGTCCGAACGAAATGGATCACAATAAGTTACATTTATTGTGTTGTTCTTTTAGTTGTAATATTAAAAAAATCTTCAGGGAAGTAGAACGTCGTAAATGTGAAATGTTTCAGACGGATTCTTTCCAAAAGTGTTATTTCTTTCTTACGTCACTTGCAATATATATGTATGGATTATAATGATTTACATTTTTTATATGTTGTTGTGTTTGTTGTAATATTATAAAATCTTCAGCGAAGTAGAACGTTGCAAATATCAGACATGAGAGAGAGAGAGAGAGAGAGAGAGAGAGAGAGAGAGTCTACTCAAAAGTTTATAGCCTTTCTTTTGTCACAACAAAAAGTTTATTTGTTTCTTACTTCATTTGCAAAAGATATATTAATGAATCTTAATAATTACATTTATTGTGCTGTTCTCTTTTTAAAAATATTACAAAATCTTTAAGGCAGTAGATGATGTATAAACGTTGTGAATATCATACTTTTATATGAAATCAATCCAAAAGTCTTATTTGTTGCTTATGTCGTTTGCAAAAGATACAAGTACGGGTAACACCTTTAAAAGAAATCGAATGCACGATTAGTGACATTAACAAAGTAAAAATCAGTACAGTAATTATAATTGTTATCACTTAGTTTAAGTTAACGTAAGTATCGGTGACATAAGAAATATACTAAGCCCTATAAGTTTTCTATATGTACTTTAAATTCATTGGTAATCTGTGAATCGGTTTATTGAAGGGTTTGATATGAGTGTTCGTTTAATCTGTGTTGTTTTGTATACTGAATCCTATAACTAGCCATTTACATTTTTCTTGACATTCTTGGAATATTACTTAGAAAATGGATCTGTACTACTAAAACTTCAGTAGTGATTTTCTGTTGACATGTCTACTTTGATTATGGCAAATAATTATAGGAACGTCTTTGAATTATAAACGGATTATAGTTCCTGTTAACCTGTCACACAATCAGGCATATTCATAAGGTCTGGTTTAATTCTTCAGGAATGGTTACCAGACGTTTAGAGCTAATTTCTCAGTGTCTCTTCAGTTGTCAACAAAATGGAATCATCATGTGAAGGACATACCATACTCCAAATCATGGTCTTCCGACCAACCATGGAAGAATTCAAAGACTTCAATAAATACGTTCTCTACATGGAATCTCAAGGTGCACATAAAGCAGGACTTGCAAAGGTATTTAATCTTACTTATCTAAAACAAACATGTATGATGTGTAATTGCTTATTTAATCTTGCTTACCTACAACTAACATGGATGATGCGTAATTGATTATTTAATCTTGCTTACCTACAACTAACATGGATGATGCGTAATTAATAACACTACACCAGCATCATTGTGAAAATGTGATTAGAAGGATATATGTATTTTTGTTATGTTCAGTCTTTAGCAGCCATTCTCTATGTTCATTTTTTACATAAAGTAACGATTATCATTATTCAGAAGCATGATTTTCATGTATCATTTTCTCTTATGGTAATTGAAACCACTTAAAATAGCTTTGTTGATTGCCCCCACCCCAAAAAGGGAATTTAAATCAACCGTTTCAGGCTAGACTTTTGGGAGGGAGTTGGTAAGTTTTGGGTAGATAGCATATATATATATATATATATATATATATATATATATATATATATATATATATATATATATATATATATATATGTTTAGGCTATTAGGTTGAAACTGTATTTATTTACAGAAGTCATCGTGAAAAGCATATATGCAGACAATAAATACAGAGGACTGAGCAACAAGTCTAAGCTTTCAAGCTTTCTCTAAGGAAATTATTCATTATATCTTGTTTAATGTTAGACAGCATCATTTTATTATATGTACTTGGCAACTCCACAAAGGTGATATATTGTGATATATTCACAGGGATGTTTCTGCAATAAACGTAAACACTCACGCAGACAACATGTAGTCACGTGTCACTTGAAATTTTACCATCATGTTATTCTTGCACACGTTTATTGAGTATTATGCACACCATAGAGATAGACTTTTGATTTTATGCCCATTAGAGTCAGTCAGGGTCCTTTGAAATCCCTTACCCCTTCCTCCCGACCTGATCCGGCCATGTAACCTAATACAACTCCCAGTTATAATTATACACATTGACTTAAAAAGACTATTCGCACCACCGCCATGCGTATAATTTATCCCATGGTTTACTCAAAACTATTCGTACGACTTCTGTTTGTTTTTTTTTTGTTTGTTTTTTTGTTTTTGCCCCCTCCTCTATTGAAAAAAAAACTATAAAAAAAGTGTTTTTATGTATAAGTGTGTGCCCCCTGATATGTAGTTTTTGTGTTTTTTTAAGAAATTTCATTTAGTTAACCTAACCTTAAATTTGTCCCATCGGGATTATATGAAAATAGGAGGATATTTTGGCCTTTAATGTTTTCTATGACAATTTCACACAAGCTCAGATGCCCATCATGGGTGTCTTGTCTTAAGTTAACCTTGGCTAGGGTTTTCCTGTATCCTGTGTGTGTTATTTGTATTGTGCTATTTGTATGTTGCTATATGTATACATATGTATACCGTGTATCTTGTAAGGATAGACTTCTATGTTCAAACGAGCTGGCTGGCTAAAGCGTATTTCAGAATTAAAAAGTAACACATTATTTGCATATGTTGCCTGTTTACGTGTATGTTCTATAGTGTTATGTATAAAGTAAATACATATTATAATCTTGGTGAATTCCTTTGGTACTCTCGCACTTTCATTATGTATTTAATACGACTTTTATTTTTGTATATTTCTCCAATCAAGTATAATACAGAGTGAGTTCATTACAAAAATGAAAAATGTAATAATTAGTAATGCATTTTATCTTGATTCAACCATTTAAAAATCATAATACATTCGTGATCATGAGTATTATGGTAATCCTATGTGTATTTCGGATTTTGAGCGTATTTTGGTATTTCTAGGAATCCTGAAATTTAATTTCCAATTATGTATACGATACTACATTTTGCATTAAATTCCATGCAGGAAATACATTTTTGCTGAAACAATTAAACTAGACGACGGTCGCGGCTATGTGAAGTTGTTTCCCCTTATTTCCTTGAAAACAACGGTACACTGTGCTGTGATGCAGTAATAAATATCACAAATGCAGTTTCATAAATTCGGCCAACCAAATCCCAACGCTCTCTAATGTCAGTTATATTTATATGACAAGCCTATAAAAGTGACGCGAATTTAAGATATGGGTGTGTCATGCTTAAGAGTAAACCTATAACAGTGAGGTGAATTTGCGATATAGGGGTGTTGTGTTGCCACAAAGAGTAAGCCGATTGAAGTAAGGTTAATTTACGATATAGGGTGTTGTGTTGTGCTGAAGATTAGGACTATACAAGTGAGGTGAATGTACAATGGGGGGCGGGTTGTGTTGTGCTGACGAGTAAGCCTATAAAAGTGAGGCGAATTTACGATATGGGAATATCGTGCTGAAGAGTAAGCCTATAAATGTAAGGTGAATTTACGATATGGGGATGTTTTGTTGTACTGAAGTGTAAGCCCAGAAAAGTGAGGTGAATTTACGATAAGGGGTGTTGTGTACTGCTGAAGAGTAAGCCTATAAAAGTGAGATGAATTCACGATATAAGCATGTTGCGTTGTGATGAAGAGTAAGAATATAAAAGTGAGGTGAATTTACGATATGGGGTGTTGTGTTGTGCTGAAGAATAAGCCTATAATTGTGACGTGAATTTACGATATGACGCTGTTGCTTTGTGATGAAGAGTAAGCCGATAAATGTAAGGTGAATTTACGATATGGGGTTGTTGTGTTGTGCTGAAGAGTAGGCCTATAAAAGAGAGATGAATTTACGATATGACGCTGTTGCTTTGTGATGAAGAGTAAGCCTATACAAAGTGAGGTGAATTTACAAAATTGGAGTGTTGTGTTGTGCTGAACAGTGAGCCTATATGAGTGAGATGAATTAACGATATGGGGGTGTTGTTTTGTTCAAAATAGTAAGGCTACATAAGTAAGATGAATTTACGAAATTTGGATGTTGGGCTGAAGAGTAACACTATGAAAGTGAAGTGAATTTGCAATATGAGAGTGTTCTGTTGTAATGAAGAGTAAGCCTACAAAAGTGAAGTCAATTTACGATATGGGGTGAAGAGTAAGCCTATAAGAGTGTGTTCAAGTTACGATATGGGGGTGTTGTGTTGTGACAAAAGAAAGGCTATAGAAGTACGGTGCCCTTACGATATGGGGTGAAGTTTTCTGCTGAAGAGAAAGCCTATAAAAGTGAACTGAATTTACGATATGGTGTTGTTGTGTTGTGCTGTAGAGTAAACCTATAAAAGAGAGGTGAATTTACGATATGAGGGTGTTGCGTTGTGATGACAAGTAAGCCTATAAATGTAAGGAGAATTTACGATATGGGAGTCTTGTGTAGTGCTGAGAAGAAAGCCCAGATAAGTGAGGTGAATTTACGATATCGGGTGTTGTGTTGTGCTGAAGAGTAAGCCTATACGACTGAGTTCAATTTACGATATCGGGTGTTGTGTTGTGCTGAAGAGTAAGCCTATAAGTGTGAGGTGAATTTACGATATAGGGGTGTTGCGTTGTGCTGAAGAGTAAGCCTCTAAAAGTAAGGTGAATTTATGATAAGAGGGTGTTGCGTTGTGCTGGAGAATAAGCCTATAAGAGTGAGGTGAATGTACGAGATGGGAGTGTTGTGTTGTGACAAAGAGTACGCCAATAAAAGGGAGCTCAATTTACGATATGGGGTGTTGTGTTGTGCTGAAGAGTAAGCCTGTCAAAGTGAGGTGAATGTACGATATGTGGTGTTGTGTTGTGCTGACGATGAGGACCATAAAAGTGAGGTGAATTAACGATATGGGGTATTGCATTGTGCTGACGAGTAAGCCTATAAATGTGAGGTGAATTTACGATATGGGTGTATCGTGCTGAAGAGTAAGCCTATAAAAAGGAGGTGAATCTACGATATGGGGTGTTGTGTTGTGCTGAAAAGTAAGCCACGAAACGTGAGGAGAATTTACGATATGAGGGTGTTGCTTTCTGATGAAGAGTAGGCCTATAAATGTAAAGTGAATTTACGATATGGGGGTGTTGTGTTGTGCTGAAGAGTAAGCCTATAAAAGAAAGATGAATTTACAAAATTGGGGTGTTGTGTTGTGCTGAACAGTAAGCCTATATAAGTGAGGTGAATTAACGACATGGGGATGTTGTTGTGTGCAAAAGAGTAAGGCTACAAAAGTAAGATGAATTTACGAAATATGGGTGTTATGCTGAAGAGTAACCCTATAAACTTGAGGTGAAATTACGATATGGGGGTGTTGTGCTGTGCTAAAGAGTAAGTCTATAAGAGTGAGCTCAATTTACGATATGGGGGTGTTGTGTTGTGACAAGAGTAAGGCTATAGAAGTAAGGTGAACTTACGATATGGGGTGATATGTTGTGCTGAAGATTAGGACTATAAAAGTGAGGTGAATATACGATATGGAGTGTTGTGTTGTGCTGAAGAAGAAGCCTATAAAAGTGAGGTGAATTGATGAAAGGGCGGTGTTTTTTTGTGATGAAGAGTAAGCCTATAAATGTAAGCTGCCGCTGTTTGTGCTGCTCGTGACAAAATTTCTGCTCTTGATTCCTCTATGGTGATTATGGAACCAAGATATTTTTAACTGGCTCATTGTTTCCAGTTCCTGTCCTCTGACTTTCATCTTGGTTGAGATTTGTTGGCCACTAGTTGTCATCAGCTTTGTCTTCTCAGCGCTTATCTCCATGTCAAATCTAGAAGATGTTTCATCCAGGTTCTTCAATAAGGTGACAATCTCGTCTTCACTGTCTGCCAGCCCATCAATGTCGTCTGCAAAGCGTAGGTTGGTGATGTTATGCCCTCCAATGATGACTGTCCCACAGTGGTTTTCCAGGGCTTCGCTCATGATGCGCTCTAAGTAGATGTTGAAAAGCGTGGGAGACAGGAGACATCCTTGATATAATCCGACTATTGTCTGGAACCAGTCCCCTACGGAACCTTGAGCAATTACTGCACTGATAGCCTTGGCGCACAGCTACTTGATTTTATTGGTCAACTTTTGACCCATGTTGTACTTCTTCATTGTGGCGACAATGCCTCATGCCACACTCTGTCAAAGGCTTTTTTGAAATCTATGATGGATGTCTTGTTGATGTTACGAGTACTTTTAACGCAGAATCCTGAGATTGAATATTTGTTCCGTTGTGCTGCTTCCACTCCTGAACCCTGCCGGTTTTTCAACAATTATTTCTTCTGCTTCTTCAGCAGCAACTTACTAGGATGGATGATCAAACTGATAGTTCTGTGATTGTGGCACAGCTGGAGATTGCCTTTTTTTTCGGGGGGGGGGGTGTTATAATCAGTGACTGGGTCCACTGTTTTGGCCATTCACCTGTCTGCCAGATCATGTTAGTACCTTTGAAAAACAGGAGAACTGACTGATCACCTGGTGATATATATGATGCAATGTTACGTCAGATTATACAATGTGGTTGGCTCTTTGAATTCAGCTGGCAAAAGCCACATGAAGATAGCATGTAAGACACTAATAACAATCTCTTTAATAATTCACATGTCTGCCTGTCAATTTCAAGGTACATGTACAACATCTCTACACCAGTCTTAGTTACTAAGCCCTATAATTTGATATTACATCATCTTACCAAACCACCAATTTCTTGCCCTAACCAACAATATATTCCTAAAATAACCTGAAGTTGTGCATGAACTAAAATTTAATAAATTATCATCTGAATTATGTTTAATAACATATATTAGGACATAATGTTTAGTAAAAGTAATCAGATTGAAATTTTCTCTAAATTGTATTAAAAGTAATTTTTCATTTGCTACTAAAACATATTGACATTGATTACATATAATTCTATATATCACAACAATATAATATTATAATAAAGATTAGACCTTTATGAACTAAGGCAAAACTCTCTTACACCGGAGCTTTGATCAAGCTAGTTGGTTACGAAATTAGTCTTCAAAGTAACGAGTTGTGACTCTAAAACAATCATCGAACACGAACAACTACTTATTGTTTGTTTAAGTGATTCGGTAAAATAAATTGATATGCCTACTAGACATTTTGTAACATCATGTGTTGGCTATCTGTATATTCGAAGGAGATATAGCCAAAGAGAGTAGGCAGTACATAAACTGATTATCCGTTTCAAAAAGTTGATACCAGCGGTACAAATTAAGCACTAAGTAGAAATTATATACCATAGGGTAGTCAGAAGGAGCTATCTTCGATCTTGGGTCAGGAAAAGTACACTAGAGGTAATGGACAAATAAATGTACATATAAACTGATTGTCCGTTTCAATTAGTTGATACAAGCAGTATAAATTAAGCACTAAGAAATTATAAGCCCTGGAGTAATCGCGGAACGAATTATCTTTGATCTTATGGTCATTTAAAATACCATCGGTATGTTCTGGAGTTTAAGACAAATAAATATTAGAGATCCTTCGTGATTAATTAATAAGGCTGATGAAGTTAATTTACTGACTAATAAGTACTTAGTCACCATCTCTAGCCTGTGGGATACGATGAGACCTAACTTTGAGATTCCGGCGAAACAAAACAGTTGGACCTATATAAAACGTAGTGATATTATAACGAACCAGCCGTTTCGTCGGAACTCAAAGGAGACTTATGTCATTACAGGTAAGATAATGTCCACGTGCATATTTATATACACTATAGGAATTTTTAGTGCTAAGATGTTAATCTAATATTGGATGATTTTAATATTTCTTCACTAAGCTTTAAAATAATGTATTGGAAAGTTTAATTGTTGTAGAACTTATACTTAATTGTACTTATTTTCTTGATATAGTAACATACGACGTTCGCTACCAACTTCATACTCAATAATAGTTAAATCAGAAATAAAGTACTCTTTAAATAATAGAGATTAATATTTTGGCATTTCAGATTAAATTCAGTAAAATATATTTCTACTAAATGATTGCAGTATTAGTCTGAAATATTGAATTTTAGATTATTTTGCTATCGTGATTTTATTCGATTTTCAATTACCTGTATTATATTCAAAAAGACAGAAATCATACCAATATATGATGTTGGTAAGTGATATCGTATTATAGTTTCATATGTATCTCTTATATCTGTAATTTAAGTTTATGTAGATTCATGTTTGAATGTAGTGTTATATATTGCATATTTCAATAAAGAGCCGTTTCGTCCGAACTCAAAAGAGACTTGTATCATTATAGCATCCCTGGACCTCTCGCATTGCCAAATTCCCCAAGATCTAACCCTATAAACATCGTTATGAGTGACGACCTTTCTTTTTAAGAGAGCCGAGCTCTTCTCTCTTTCCGTCTCCTTCCCTCTAATCATGGAAAACAGCATTGTTGATAGATTATGAGAAAAAATAATTTTCCATAAATACGGTGGAAAAGCCAATTCATAAAATCTAGGGTGAAATTCTTCTTTTTCTCTCCTTCTCTCTCTCTCTCTCTCTCTCTCTCTCTCTCTCTCTCTCTCTCTCTCTCTCTCTCTCTCTCTCTCTCTCTCTCTCTCTCTCCATGGACATTAATATTCCTTAACTTATGAGTAATCTTTTCTCATGGCAGGAAATGAGAAGAAGGTTATGATAAATTGAACGAACGTTACATAACACATATATCATATTTTTTAAATATGCAAAAAGGGAATTATTTTTTCGTTCAGAATTTTCCTGATTTAATGGGATTTTAATATAAGACAATATCAATACCGATTTCTTTTCTTCTCCATTTAGAGTGCGACAATTTCTATAGGAACTGCTCTATACAATGTGCACACTGTGCTAAAGGACGTCAGTGCGACAGGATAACCGGTAACTGTGACGCAAGTGGATGTGCAGACGGCTGGCAGACAGTCAAGTGCGATAAGAGTAAATAAATTTCCAACAGCAATGAAGTATCGTTTTCTATAGCTTTCAATTTATACAACTGCATGTGAAATTTGAAATTGATTAAAATGTAAAGTTGTGGATCTGTTAAGAAAATTACGCTGAAAAGAATCGCATTATGTACAGCGTAGTTCTACTCAATGCTATAAAAATATCATCTCATATGGTTTTTGATGTTGTTAGAATAATTGTGTGCGTGTGTGTGTGTGTGTGTGTGTGTGTGTGTGTTCATTGGAATTCCTTAGTTCACACATTATATTAAATCAAGTTACATTTTTAGATCAAAATCAACAATGTTAAAATGTTTCACTTAGAGTAATAATATGCGAGCTCAACAATGGCTGAAATGTGTCGTTTGCAGTAAACTAATAATATGAAATTCCCTCCAAGATCACAAACTGTAAAAAAAAAAGGCACTAAGCTCTGACCGAAATATTAATTTGACATATATATATATATATATATATATATGTGTGTGTGTGTATGTATGTATGTATGTATGTATGTATGTATGTATGTATGTATGTATGTATGTATGTATGTATGTATGTATGTATGTATGTATGTATAAATTACTTAATGTATTTTAAATAATAAGCGGCATTAATATGATATGATATGAATACACCATAAATCACTTTTTTTTTTAGCATGTGACGATACGTGTTATGGAGACTGCATGACCAAATGTGGACACTGCAGACACTCTGCTGCTACTTGTGACACAATTAACGGTTCCTGTCCCTCGGGTTTGTGTTCCGAGGGATGGCATGGAGAAAGGTGTGATAAAGGTAAGGTTATATTATTAAATCATCATACATTTGCCGTAGTGCCGGCCTCGGTCCGATGACGAATTAAATGACGGTAAGGGATGTTAGAGCTTCATTGCAATTGAACCTGACCCTGGACATGGTGCTGCACTAATCAAGGGGTTTTCCGGGTTTTAACTTTGTAACCATGGCTGCAACGGCATTTTCAATATCTGATTTTAAGTCACGTAAGATGCATGTATGACCTGTCTCCCGAACGGCTGTTTAACTGGTTTTGCAGAGTACTTTTTTTCTTTTTTAAAGGTCTTGATAGCAGTGAAATTAAATATCTCTCTAGCGAGCACATTCCACTATTATTTTTTGGGTGGTTTAACTATATAGAAAACAAAAGCCAGATGGAGTTAACAAATAAGCGGTAATACTAGGAAGTCTCCAATACCGCATGTTGTCTGGTAAAAGATTGTATTATGAAGAGTAAAATTTCATTAAAGATAATTCACTCCTTAGATGGAATTTACATTTCATATTTTCTAATATTACATTTAATCGCACTTATGTTCTTGTGTATTTTGTTCCACTGATTAACGCATCAGCTGAACTATATCTTTATTGTAGCAAGGTTGGACTATTTAGTACTGTCCTTTCACTTCTACTGCTACCACTTCATATTAATGATGATGTTTAGGAGGAGCAATTTTGGAAAAGGCATATGCAGGTTTATTTAGAAACAGAAGGATTTCGGTTAAGATATAATTATTATTACTTCGGTTATTATAATAGGCGTGTTCACCTAAAAGTATATTTCCCTTGTGCACAACTTACATGTTCTGACTAGCCTTCAATTCACAATCGATTTCTCCGCTAGGCTGTATTCTGTATCCCTCTCAAAGACTCGGTACTAAACTATATCAGAAGTCTGTCACCTAAAAGCTTCCTGTGAAAACACTATAAAGTAACCAAACAGCGAATTACAATATTAATTCTGACCACGCGCTAACACTCTACATAATTATTTACATAATCATAGCTCATTTCTCAAATACGCATGTAAATTTAACTTTTCACACCCAACAAAACTGGGTTCTCGTACTCTTTCGAAGACCATATATATATATATATATATATATATATATATATATATATATATATATATATATATATATATATATATATATATATATATATATATATAGAGAGAGAGAGAGAGAGAGAGAGAGAGAGACAGACAGAGAGAGACAGAGAGAGAGACAGAGAGAGAGAGAGAGAGAGTAATATAACGTGTTATTATGTGAAATGCCTAGAATTATAATGCATAAAATATAATATATATATATATATATATATATATATATATATATATATATATATATATATATATATATATATCTAGACCTCAAAGGAAATAATCTGGATATGAGTTGTTCATATATCGTAAAGCTTATATATTCATTTTGACGAGACGTTTCCCACTTAGTAAATAACGTACCTAATGTCTTCGAGTGTCATCTATAAAAAGCGACACTGATCTGACAGTATGTAAAAATACCATAAAGCTCTATTGCTTTAGCCTGTAACGATTCGTATTATGGAGACTGCATGACCAAATGTGGACACTGCAGACACTCTGCTTTTTGTGACAAAATTAACGGTTCCTGTCCATCTAGTTTATGTTTCGAGGGATGGCACGGAGAAAGGTATGATAAAGATAAGGTAATATATAGATATTCATAAATAATCATACATTTGCCGTAGTACCGGTCTCGGTCCGATGACGAATTATATGAAGGTAAGGGATGTCAGAGCTTCATTGCAATGTAACACTGGGCACGGTGCCGCCCTAATCAAGGGGTTTGGTGGGTTTGAATGTTGTAACCACGGCTACAAGAACACTTTCAACATCTTATATTAAAGGTCGAATATTTCTCGATTGATTTCAAGTCACATAAGATTTAGTGTTATGCGTGGTCTACTCTCCCCAAACGGCTTTTGTACAGGTTTTGCAAAGTACCTTTGTTCTAATTTAAAGATATTCAAAACATCGAAATTAAATATCTATACAAGGAGCATATTCCACTATTAACTTTTGTTCAGTTACATAGAAACCCAAACCCAGATAAAGTTAATAAATAAACGATAAAACTAGGAATTCACTAATACCACATGCGGTCTGGTAAAATGTCGTATTATGAACGCAAAAATTTCATTAAAGATAATTCACTCCTTAGTGGGATTTACATTTTATTTGTTCTGATATGTTATTTAATTGCACTTATATTCATGTGTCTGTTTGATCTACTGCTAACCACATCTATATATATATATATATATATATATATATATATATATATATATATATATATATATATATATATATATATATATATATATATATATATATATATATATATTGAACTGTATTATATTTAGACGAGCCTGTTCGTGGCTCTGAGTACGTGTTTAAGTGGGTGCGTACATTATAATATATTTATGATTGTCCGAATCTTAAAATAATGTTAAACTTTGCTGTTTTTTTTAATTAGTTGTATACAGTCTAGATGGAAGCAAAATTGATTGCCGGTAGCTTCTCGTGGGTCGATGGTTCTTTCCGGGGGTTACCAGGTTCTTAATCCACCATTAATAATGACCGCCATCTATTGCCTATCTTGTGCTGAAAAATGACGTTAAACCCTACAACAACAACAATAGTATGTCTCATTGTCGGGATCGTGATACCAATGTGCATTAATCTATTTTAGCTGAAATAGGCATCTAATATGTTATACTTAGTACTTTGTTAAATGCTAGTAATTGAAGTACACCCGTATTTGCTATATCAGTCTGTATACCGGGGGTTGGTCAGTGAAGTAATATGGGTAAGGATATGCTGTTATCCCATGTACAGCGATGAAATATACATCACGTGACGTCCTCTTATAACAAAATTCTCAGGAGTGTTCGGACTTAAGCTTCTTATTATGTCAGCTTTATTTTATTTCAAGTCAATGCCTTTGTGTATGCAGAAATTAAATAATATTGTGTACGATATTTTGAAAATGTTTCATTTCATTTTGTGTTTTCAACGAATTAGATACATTTGCATTGAGAGAACCAGTGAATGTTGGAGTCATTGCTGGAACTGTGAGCGTTGTTGTCGCTGTGATTATTGTCACCATGATATCTATCGTCATGGTGAAAACTAGAAGGTTAGTAATACAGTTTAAACACTTACTAAAACATGATCATAATGAAACAAATAAGCGAAATGTTCCATTATATAGATAACTTTAAACGTGATATATGGTTAGAGGTATAAACTACGCGGTAATTGGCCTAACTTGGAGCATGTACATCATTTTTCTATAATCGCTTTGTAGTTGATATTACTTCATTTATCTTATATGTGTTCATCTAGCGCCATCATTCAATTTAAGCACATAAACTTATTTTCACATTTTCCAGTCTTATCAATAATGTGGCACAACTTACACAGAATGAAATTCGTATTGATAGTTTAAAGGGTTTAGTACCGTAACACCATAATAATTACGTAATGGTAGTATTGTATTGGTAGTATTGTTTAGTGATCAGCTTTTTCTCGGCAGTTTGATGGATGTAGTCATCCTTAGAATTACACAACGCAACCTAAAGTTGATTGAATATTAACACTTTCAGAGAGTGTATTATTTTAATATAAAAATGTTGTATGAAGCTACCTTTGAACCAGTGAACATGTTTCACTTTTGGCTTTTGATTGATCTTTTTCTTTACTTTTTACTTTTCTTTAGTAGAGTTCTTACTTCGCATATCTCGTTGTATACTTCATTCTACATATATCATTGCTTGGCTTATTAACATGTATCGTCTATCCAAAAAGAAATATGTAAATGTTGTAATCCCAAAAACAGTTCATGCAGAAAAAAAGACTTTCGAAACACCACGAGGATTCTACACTAATGGTATATTCCATTCTCAGATTACGTTTCAATGTATTGAAGATATCTTGAGCAGCCTGTAGTTATGTTAAACGCATTCAGTGCAGTTCCGTATGCTTATGTTATGACAGAATTTTAGTAAAATTAATAAGATTGCTATTTTCTTTGAATTTTATTGAAGTAATGTTTTCATTTATTTATATTTAAGTAAGTTTCTAAAATATATTAAAGGTAATTTCATTTGTTTTTGAAGCACAACTATATAGAATAAAAATGGTTGCTGTGCAAGTGGAAAAAAGGCAATGTATATAACCATACTGCATAACACCAGTAAAAATAACTAAGAGCTTTGCTAATGTACAGTGTTGTGTGGAAACATATAACGGAAAAAATAATACATGCATTTTGCAGACTCAGCTACAATCTCTAGGTTCCATTAGTAAATATATATATATATATATATATATATATATATATATATATATATATATATATATATATATATATATATATATATATATATATATATATATATATATATATATATATATTCTGTAACCTAGGCATTGGCGGAAATCCAATTCGGTTAATAAAAGTGGAGTAATCTTTCTCTAGAAACTTCTAAAAGACATAAAAGAAGATGGCTTCCAATAACAGATACCCATATTTGGTGTAACGTCGCCAAACGAATATAAATAAACCACGAGACTAAGTCTTATGACGTAAAATAAATTGGTTTTCACCTGTTGGAACCGGTTATTGTTTGGGAGAGAGAGTCAGCATTTTTCTGACTGGTACATGGAGGGTATGACCTTGTCTAACCCTGAATCTGGCCGAATGTGTATAAATACAGATGCGCAATCGGGTCAGATTAGTTCTTCATATCAGCAGAAAATAGATGTCTGACTTCTCTTTCTAGATGTAGCTGTGACTTATCATCGTGGCGACACCTCTTCCTTTCTCCTCACTCTCTCTCTCTCACCATGGATATTGACGTTACTTAACTTACGACTAATTCCGTCTTACAGCAAGAAATGTTACCAACTTTCTTTTACATAACACTTAGAAGAATAAACATCTTTTGACATATACTGTCCGTTTTGGATTGGAATTTGATTGATAACGTGGATATTAAAAGATACATATCAGTTAATATCTCTATGTCTGATACTTAAAACATGTAGGAGAAGAAAGACAACTGAGAACGAAAAAGGTACGAAACCATGGGAGAAACGTTTCACTTCATTCATTCAGTTCACGCTGGTTCAAAGACTTTGGTTATTATGCTATGGATTTTCATTTTTGACAAGCACGTTTATAGCGTACTTTTTATGTTCAGATAAAGATTTATCTCATCTTTTAACAATCCTGTATCATCATTTGACTTTTATGTTCAGTAGCTTTATCTGTACATGACAATAACCCCACAAGGCAGATAGAAGAGACTAAGTCTTTACTGTTTTATTTTTGTTTGTTAGTAAAGTAATCATAGTCTATAATGCTAAACATATGTTCAAGATGAAATAAACACCGGAGCGGTTAGCTCGTATAGTATTTAAGGGTGTTTTATGTTTTTGTACTTATCGGCATGGTGTTGGCAAAATGTACACATCTTATATGCACACATTCAGTGACTCATTCTCAAATATCATCACATTTCTTTGTGCTGTATTATAAATAGTTATGTCATATATTTCAGACACATCATCTCAGAATGTGGACACTATCGAACACGATATATCAAAAACATATTATAATACTGAAGACTCACGAATGCAGCGAAGTGAGCCAATACACAAAACAAACATAAATGACATGACAAGAGGACCTAAAGTCAGCGGTTATGAGGTAGTAAATATATTATTTGAATAACATGTTTTGATTATTCCCGCTCGTATTCTTTCCCGTGTTTGTATCGGTATGAATGACAGAAATGCGTATGTTGGAAGATATTTAGTCATTCTCAGTTTTCTTTTAAAATGGACGTTTCACGCTCATATGTGGTTTCATATCATATAGCTTACAATATAACTAACATCGAACGTTTTGCCTGAACAACTATCATTTGCTATCGATAGACTTGTTTGAATCAGAAACACCTTTCATAATATCGAACAAAAATTCGTACCTGTAATCATCGCGGTCATTTAAGAGTCTTTCCGACAAATTTAAACATATATTATGCTCGAAGAATGTTACGATGATATATTTTGCGATGTTATATAATCTCAAAAAAATAATCATAATAAAGCCTTTCATATATGGATATGTTATTAGCTAACTCTGAATCCTGCTTTTGGTTCAAAGTTTAACACTGGGTGCACTAAGTATTAAATATCACCTTGAAATGGAAAATTTAGCATGTCTAACGTTACTATAATTAGAAGAAGGATTCCAAGATGACATCTCTAGTTGAAGAGTTGAATCGGATATCTTAAATCTACTTTTTATTCGTTATGTTGAATATTTTCCTGATCATGCCTCAGTTTCGAAACCCAACATGAAAGCTAAGGTCAATCTGGATTTATAACGGTAAATTGAATTCTTTTAGTGCGATCTAAATGTTAAGACTTATTAATTATAGATATATAAAAGTTTCAAATCAGGTCCATAACATATAAGCCATGATTTACGAAACCTAATGGGTTAAACTAAAGAAAGATGAATTTTCATCAAATAATATAGCTGTACATCAAAATATACAAACGTCGACGTTACTACTGACAATGATGAACTGCTTTTCTGACCATTTTCCTTCAGAAACTCCGAGAGGGAATGGGAACAGAAGAATTAACATATTCTGTGATAGAGCCCGGTCTCACGGGTAAGCAATAGACCACGATTATATGCGTAATCAATAGGCCACGGTCTTATGGGTAAGCAATCAGCTAGGACAAGCATGAAAGTAAAACAATCAGTAGAAAAACAAATTCATTGTAAGATTTCCTAAATAATTTATGTAGAATTTCACAACCACTGAACACATAATTGCTTTACATTTTATGTATAATCAGCGGATTCATCAAATATGAAAATTAGCTTGATTTTACGAAGAAGTTTGAAATGGAATAAATCCATGCATTTATGAGTTATAATTTTCTTTGTAGGGAGAAACGACACCTTAGTATGTATGTCTATATTCGTGAATGTTCCTATTGGCAAATATCTCTTCAGAGATAAATAAGTTTATTTTACCTCTTCGAATTAATGGTTTCTAGGAACCCGAATAAACCACTAATGTTGTAAATTATAAATCCAAAATTATTAACAATATTAGACATTTTGATAATTCATTTTTGTTCTTCCTTCAGATAACAATGAAAGAAGTACTTTGGATAATATCTTTTACTACAACGACGAGTTCAGTTCACTTGAATAACGGTGAGAAGAGTAAATGTTGAGAAAAGTGTCTTACGTGACGGGAGGGATGATGTCTTTCTTAAACTGTTCGATTCGCCATTAAACACTGCCAAATATGGTCTTTCCAAGGCTTATCTCGAACTTGTATATTAACACAAGATTTAGTGAAATACATGAACTTTTCAACAAAAATAATATATTTGAAAATATTTCCCCTGGAGAAATGAAAAGACAACAACAGCAACAACTATAATATTAATACTTATAATAGCAATAACCACTTTATCATGTATATAATTTACCTTTAACAACCATAAGACTTCATTCATTTCAAACAAACCGCACGAACATAACTTTAACTCGTCCATGTATTTGTCCGTATCCGAAGAATTAGCTCATTTGTCGCACACACCCTTTATAAATTTCATGTTTGCGTAAATTAATGCGCTGGTATAGTAAATATTATTTTTGAAGCGAGAAAACTTTTGTTGTCATTAGTTTAGATAATAATAATAATAATAATAATAATAATAATAATAATAATAATAACAATAATAATAATGAGGCTCTAAGCACTTTACACCATCAATAATGATCTGACTACACTACAGAACAACAAATGACAAAAATAAAAAAATTGGAAAACATAAAAAACAGGCTGAAAACATATAAGATACAAAACATGATTAGGTCACTACGTTTGTTCCTGCAGTCGAAACAGATGAGTCTTAAGAGCACTCTTAAAAGGGGCCACTGTGTCTTTGTGTCTAATTTCAATGAGCAAGTCGTTCCACGTCGTCGGGCCCTGGTGTGCAAACGAACGTTGTCCATATGACTTTGTTTTCACTTTGGGAACAATGAGTATACGATTATCAGAAGAAGAGCGTAAGGATCTAGCTGGTGTATACACATGGGTGAGGCTGAATAGGTATGTTGGACTGGAGTCTGTCATTGAAACATGTGCTCTGATCTAGGTACTCTAAAAATTATCCGTGCAGCTGTGTTTTGAACTTTTTGAAGTTTCTGGAGATCTTATTGATATTTTTATTTTTCAATTATCAAATTTAAGTTGGCAAAAAATTTTGTATCTATATCGTGTGTAATCACAGTTACACCTAATATCTATTTTCTACAATCAAATGAGTTTGAAAATTCTTTTACTATTTCCAGACTGCACTAATGAGTTTAAACCTTTCGTTTCAACATAATTCTTGTAAACACTGAACTGAGAATGGTTCCTGTTCCAGTTCTCATTTACGATGATTTTGCAAACATACACGCATTCAAAGATTCAATATGACTGATAAAAAAGAATTGCAATGAACGTATGAAATATTTATATGGCGCATATACATGAATAATCGATATAAAAAATGCCAACAATAATCCTAATTTGTTCACGTAATTCTATTGACTTTATAAAATCGACTGTAAAGTTTTATACTTAATCCTTACTGACATGGAACAAAGACAACACTGATGATTTGCCGTTGTCTGCATCCTGTGTTGTTCCTGAGATAAATAATCGGAATTGTTCTAAGTGTCATGGAATTGAATTAAGGCGAACAATGATGATCATGACGATGATGATGAGTATGATGAAGATATGAAGTGCGTTGAAATTTTACATTAAAATTAATTCACACTGATTTAAAATAAAAAGACTTAAAGAGCCATATATATATATATATATATATATATATATATATATATATATATATATATACACGCACACATGCACACACACAAATATTACTACACCATTGTTATTTCGTATAGCAAGGTGGCAGTCTATTATTTCCATTAAGTTCATAAATGTGTTTTGATAGAAGCTGGCACCGATATGAGCATCACGTGATTTAAAAACACTTCGGCAGTTTGAATGGCTTAAAATCACATTCACCTATACTGCCATTGGATCTCATGCAAAAAACTCAATCGCCGTTAACTAATTATTTTCAACCGTTGTTCATGAAATTTCCATTCAAATATCAACACTAATTCACCTTAGGTAAGTGTCAACACAAAGTATTTGGATTGCACGTGATGTGTTAAGCTGATGAGTTGGTCGTGGTTATGTCTGCTCTGGAAATTGGTCATATATGATTCATAATTTAATATTAGATGAATTATTGACCATTTTCAAAATCAAAAGTATGATCGCATTACGAGTATCCCTTCCACAGGTAATATATATCAGTTGTTAATTGATATATCATCAAGAATGTGGCAGCCTTGTGGTTCCATACTTTTATATTCATCTAGTTCATACATAATCGAATGTAACGAAGCGTGTTTTGCGATATTTCAGGTTAGTTTAAACAATTAACTAATATCACAAAATATGAAGTCATCATATAATACACGATATATCGAGCTTATTTAGTATTAATATTATTATATTAGTATTAATGCCTGTATTATATTTTCATTATTATTTATTATTTTAGAACATACATTAATCATTAAGTTTGTTGGTCAACTTAAGCTTGATTATTGGATCCAAGAATTTAAAACAATGCAATACAATTTTGTTTTGTTTTGTATGTATATAATCTACAATCTCTCACCGAAAATAGTCAATACTGCATACTAATCGCATGGGTGACTATGTATGTAAAGTTGGCTATCTGGATGATTGAACAAATAAATAATTGAATTTTGCATTGCGCGAGATCGACGTTAGAAATTATATCAAGATGGCAATATGCACGGGGATTTTTAAGAAAAGAACAATTGTGATAATAATAATAATAATAATAATAATAATAATAATAATAATAATAATAATAATAAAGTCCTTAATAAAACTTAATTAGTTGGGTGGATATTAGCGCCAACGTTGCGTCTGGTGGCGAATCAATGACTGTCTGTAATTCGGACAAGGCTGCAACAGGAACGTCAAATTTTTCATCATTTAGGCCTAATTCCTCATGGATTTTGAACTGTAGTATCCAGTATCATTCCTTATACGTGTACTCTCTGTCTCGTCACCCTTTGTGAGATTCAGTCGGTAACATCTAGACCGACTCGACTGATTGTCCATTTGAGTTACAGAGGTCATCGACTTTCAGGTTCACTTTATTGCGAAAATGGCTTTTGTGATTAATATATTCTCTTTCTGAAATCAATTGTTTCTCAAACTGTAAAGGTATGGGCTTATTCAGTTTGGGGTGGGGTGCTCCTAATTTAGTTAAAGTAATACAGAAGACCCACCATGGCTCGTTTTTGTCAGATATTGAAGTAGTGATAGAGAGATGCAAAGCTCATAGCCCCCAGTCAGCGGTGCCGACAATTAAATTAATGAATACACAAAATGCGAATTTCAAATAACAACAATTTAATATAATTAAAAACAGTCATCTCTCAAATAAAATTCAACTAAAACATTTCACTCGACAATGTGACGGCCTATTTCATCCTTTGAATAAGTGTGTGAAATTTTCCTTTCTGTCCTGAGTTCCTACTCATCTGTATAATGCATCCTTCTCTCTTCCTTTCTCTCCCTCTGTTCTTCCTTTGAACTTCTCCTTCCGTTCTACCTTCTCTTTTGTCTCATAGAGACTCTGACCAACTGCTAGGGTAATTCCCACTGGTCCCTAAAAGCTTCTGTTACGAAGCTCCTTGTTATTCCCAGAATACACAATTTTCCCGCCAATAACGAATGGCCTCGGAGAAGCTTATTTGCCTTACTTTCCGCAAAATAGTTGTAGCACTACTAACATTTTGGTTCTCAAGATAATATATTTAAACTTGAGATTCTAATGTTTGGCACGCTTTGCTGAATTCCGATGGGACGTCAGTTCATAATAATCAGACACCGCTCATAACAACCGTCTGTCAAGGATGGTTACGACTATCTTTGATGCTCTCTTGTTCCAAACAAGGAATCGTCACTTACCTGTGAACAATGTTACGTAAATGGCTTCGGCAAAATAACGCGAGCGTCTCTAGTTTTATGGCTATGTCATTTAACTGGCTGGACATTTTTATACATTTTGACGGCGATAAATTATAGCCTCAGGGTCTAGCATACCCATGTTAAAATCTGGTTTAATTCTACAACGTGACACCAACATATTGACTGGCAGGGGTCTTGCACAGGTATTGAAGACAGATAGAATTGGCTAGATATACTCGCTTCCGATTGTATGTATCTATGTATGTATGTATGTATGTATGTATGTATGTATGTATGTATGTATGTATGTATGTATGTATGTATGTATGTATGTATGTATGTATGTATGTATGTATGTACGCACCAACCTGTGAAAACTAGACTAAGCGATTTCGATTCTCACTGAGTCATATCGGACGTAATTACAAAACAGTTGTTGCTTTTGTTGTAGGGTTTAACAGAGGTGTGATGGCAGTGATCCGGAACTATGCATGCTTTATATCACTCTGCCACTCATGGCCCCAATAAAATAGATATCAACAAAATACTCAAGAACGTTTAATGGACATCAAGCGTTCTGATAAAATTATAGAAGAAAGCAGAGCCCAAATGCGTTTTAATATAAGGTGATATCCTGGATAATTAAGTGTCCATTTCGCTAACGATAATCACAATATCAATAAGTAATAACATCACCATATTCAGAGAAAATGGTAATTACGTCAACGAACAATGATATGCCTGAAGGAACTATTGTATTGAAAGCATAGGGTAAACCTCGATAATGTTTTCATTTGATTTTATTTTGCGACTGCGTTGCCGTTTTTAAGTCTTCCTGAGTACCATCGCTTAGTTTCAATCTTTGTATACTGGAAGATTCCTTTTCTTTCTTCGTTGATAAAATAAGGCCGTGGTCAACTGCAATTAATATAAAATCACTAAGTGCATGGCTAGGAGAAGAAATGTTTTCTGCTAATGGATTTCTGTCCAATTCCTTTGTCATCCAGTCTGATATGTGGAAAAAGACCTTATTGTGTCGTGTTTTCAATTCCTTCGATACACTGAAGACCGCAAAACGTACATATTCTTTGTTTTGCATATTTTAGTTGGTCTTGGAATGTTGAAGTGCCATTCCAGTGTAGATAACGTAAATCAAATTTAGTATTATTTGAATAGAAAATAAAGTCTGGAAGCGGTATAAACAAACCCGGTGGAAAAATTTCCATAATACGTGAGAAATACGCTCAGGTGTGTTTTCGAAAATATTACACATCGGACCGATTTTATCGCTCGGTAATTTCCGGAAGGTATAGATCGTCTGACGTCACATTATAAACACACGCCTTACTTCCGTTTCTATCGAAACTTCCGGTCCATATTAGTTATTTTATCATCCCAATCATGCTAAAAGCACATCGTGGAGGTACAAGAAAGCAGCCGGGTCAGGTGTGTTGCAGCAAATTGTGGGAATACAAATACGGATGGGTTTTCCATGCATTCCTTCCCGAAGGACCAATCACTTCGTCGTAGGTGGATAGACTTTGCAAAAATCAAAAGTGCAAACTGGGATAGTCCAACTGAGTTTTCTGCCCTCTGCTCCTTTCATTTCACATCCGAATGCTTCCCTTTTACGTATAGATTTGAGGTTGAGCATATGTGTAGGGCACCAAAGAAAGTCAAACCCAATGATGATGATGTCCCGTCTATCCACTGCGTGGAGGAAACTGACAACCTAACCAAGGTAAACAAAAGTATCATAACCTTCAACACCAAAGCATCAACTGTGTAGACTTCAAATGTTGTCACCATCAGAAGAAGTTATTTGTCAAGTGTCACCGCCAAAGAAAATAAGAAAGGATTATTCAAAGAGAGAAGCAGCAATGGTGAGTTTTTAATGACAAGTACCATTTTATTATATCTATGATATTCAACAAAACAGTCACCACATCATTTTCATGTGTACCCTAAATCAGTCACCACATCATTTCCATGTGTCCCCTGTAGAACGTTTTCATAATTTCCAAAATAATGCAGTAAACATCCCTTCAATCAAGAACTGAGACATAAACATTTGATAAATATTGTCACAATTTTCATGATGACTTCAATTTTGAAGATTTGAATAGAGAAATCTTTCTGCTGGTTGATTTGGAAGGCCTACATATATATTTCATTGTCAGACTAATGTGTGCATCATATTAAATATAGATATTTACAAACATGATGAAGTTTATTCCCATCCCCAATTAATAAAAATCTACAAAAAAAAATGGAATGTCGGTGGTTCTTCCCAGGGTTTTCCAGGGTTCTTCATCCAACAGTTATACTGGCTGCCATGTATCGCCTATATTGTGCTGAAAAATGGCGTTAAACACAAGACAACAACCAAATGGAGTAGAAATTTTACAATATTGTATACCTCGAAATTATCTTTGTAATGGAAACACAATATTTAAATTCCCAATGTATATGACAGTACATTTTTAAAAAAAAAACATATTAGCTATGCAAAAGAACATTGGGGTCTTATGGAGTACATGTCATATTGGCATGTGACTCACTAACTTTTTTTGGTTTTGTAATTTATTGAATTTAGATATATTTGTGTTAGTGCGCATTTTAATTTTCATGTAAGATAGCATAAAACCAAGCTAAGATGAATATATTTTATAACGTATAGGATCTAAAGTATTTTAAAAGCTTGAAGAGATTGTGACCAGCAGGTAAATGAGAAACGTTGTGCCAATGCTGCCATCTGGACAACAAACTTCAACACTAGAGGGATACCACTCTGTAATCAATCATTTTGCACCAAAGATGATTGGTTTCTCTTATCATGGAGTGCTTTGAAGGTAAATCTTATATCATTGCTCACAAAAAAATACTGTATCAGGTTTTGCAGTGTTTTATATATGGTCCAATATATTCATCTTCAAATTAAATCATAGACATCAAGATCTGATTTTTTTCATATCCTGCAATGTGACATTGTAAAAACAGTTTTTAGTGTTTTGGAATGTTTGCAAATAATGTATTTGGTTTTTGATAGAATTATGTATTGTATTTTGCATCTTTATTTAATTTGAAATAGGCTTTGGCTAGCTGCATTGCATTTTAATGAAAATAGCCAAAGAGACCTAGCGAGCACTAAGAATAAGAGGGCCAGATATAAAATAGTGTATCCAAAGTACATGAATGGAGAATACACTGTCAGGAAAATCCTAGTTGACTCAACATATAGTAAGAATATGCATTAGTAATTTATGAACAGAAAGGAATATATCACTTAGAGATATAAATACTGTTGTACCAAGTGTAAGTACCTATATTTTTTATATATATTAAATTCAAACAGTAAAGGCAAAATATTTGTTAAAGTTTACTCTCCTTTAATTTAAGGATCAAGATTTCACCCTATGGTAAAATAATAAAAATATGCAAACAATTGTAAAGACAAATACTTTAATTCATGTATTAACTTCAACACAAAGTTGTAGTTTTTGGTTTTGCATATTAAATTTTGTTTAATTTACAGATTATGTTGAAAGTCTGATGAAAACAGCATTCAGAATTGGACAGGTAAATGATGAAGGAGTCAAACTTTGGGTAGATGTACCACCACCTATGTGTAGTCCGTATGAGAAACCTGATAAGGATATCGCTACTCAAAATCTTCTTAGAAGGTTTAATCGCTGTCAACCTCATAAAAACATGTGTAGTTCAGATTTTGATCAGGAAAGGCAGTGCGGATCCTCTGAACAGCACATGATGGAATGATGACCCTCACTTCCTTGCCCAAGATGTGCCAACATCACCAAACAAAATGTCTATATGCTGTATACAGATGTCTTCTGAAACAATAATTTGAAAACTAAGTTGAGATAAATTATGCTTTGTGCATGAGATCAAATTAGGAAATCAAACGTTTTAGTAGTTATTGTTATTGATCCAGTGTGATTTATCGTTATTGTTTATACCAATAAAGTTATATGATTCCAAAATAATCTGTACACACACACACACACACACACACACACACACATATATATATATATATATATATATATATATATATATATATATATAACATATATATATATATATATATATATATATATATATATATATATATATAACCATTTTATTTTCTGACACAAAAACTGAAATAAAACAATATTTGAATATGTATATGTGGCTGGTTCTTTTTGGGCATGACTTATCAGTACCACTGTGGTATAAAGATTAGATGGTGTAGGCCTCAAAAAGAGGGGTTCAATCAATGAAGGTGGCATAAAATGACTGGAAAAAGTGGTTTATTTATTTTCTGTATTAATAATCCCAATACTATGATGTCATGCATAGATCATGAAAACAAAAGAACATGAAAAATTACTCAGACATTTTACTTACTCATTTCCTTGTTCTGGACGTTCTCCAAATTGTTGTCTATACTGGTAGTATACAACTATTAAAGCATGGATGTCGAGACAAACTGGACTGAACAATGGATGGTGTGTTATACATTGTATGTCTGGTATTCATTGCAGACACTTTTGACCTTTTCTATGTCACAACAATATACACATTCCCTTGCTGTGGGCATTACCAAACAATGTCCACAATTACACCTAAAATAAGTGCTTTCTTTAATGCATTGTGCTGTGCTTATCAAATTTATTCCTATATTTATGAACACATCAACATCACAGTACAATGACGCAAACTGACTAATGTCAGGAACAGGTAAAACATTTAGTACAGCCTTGTAAATTTAAATTAGAGATGAAAGAAAATAGAAGTTGCAAGTAGATGACAACCACATAAAAAAGAGTTTATTTCATAGTTTATAACATACACTATTTGCATACATAAAAGAAATTAGAAATTTTAACTAATAATACAGTGCACAATATACAAATTCAATTTTGCTATCATGTATCAGTAAATATCACGCCTATTTCAACAGTTGTGCAAAAGAGGACGTCCTCTCCTAGGAATCTTAAGTACTTCTAAATCGTATCAATTTTTTCACAGGTTTTTGAAGCTTACAACTATTATCCAATCAACCTTTTATTTGTCAACGTATAAATACGTCTCTACCTATGAAACGCAATAAACTTTTACATCCTTTATTACAGGTGAGAAACATTCATTTGTAAACGAATATGATACTGTGGAACACTACTGCAAATATCTTCGGATACATATATTTATCGCAGACATATTCAGAAAACAATTTCCATGAACTGTCCGTCAATCCATCTCGTCTTTCTTCTTCGTAATCTTCATCTGCAGCTTCGGATTCGTCTGTATTGGAAACATAGGGTTCAAACTGGTTCCGATTAATTTGGATGCCGGTAGCCGCTTGTACACCATTATCATAATATTCTGAGCTTATTAAGTCACCATCTTCGAATGGCTAAAACTCGCAGGACAGTGACAATTCACTTCCTTCAAAATCGCAACTTTCGTGTTGAGTTTCTGAAGACTTTTTCATAATGTGACGATATCGACTCTGCCATTGTTTACAACAAGTGTTCATAATGTGACGTCACGCTTGGTTTTCACTAAATACCGGAAGTGGTCGGCAGTTGCGTTCGGCTATTATTGTAAACAGGTGCAAATGCGATATTAGATCGGCTTCCTTGCATTTATGACTTAACATTTTTCACTCGGATTTTTTACATTCGTATTTTGAATATATATTCTCATTAACCAAGAACTAAACTGAATAAGTGTGGATACACTGTTATGGCACTTTCAATTCTTCTGTGCTAGATAATATGCTAGTCTCTATTAGTGTGCTGACATGTTTTGTATATTTTATCACCACTGGATCCAAATGTGCCAGAATAGAAGTGGCTTGTCATTATTACTCTAGCTGGGATCTAGTATATTTATGATTCGAGTTGTTATGCAGGAGGCTAGAACTGGTCTTGTCGACGAAAATAGCATTAGTGCGATACACGATTCGACGATGGATCAGTGTTTCTGGATGATTGGTCAAATCAAATCACGGTCAGTGCGTTCGTGTTGCCTGAATGTTGCATAAAAATGAAATGATATTATATCAACATTGTCTTTATATTTTAAGAGTCATTCATTGCTGTTGGTTTATATTTTATAGGGATAAATATTAAGTTTTATCAGTTCTAATTTTGGAACAGTTCTAATCAGCTTTAATGAATAGTAACATGACCGTAGAAAGATTTATTCATGTGTTGTTCGAGTTAAGGAGGATTCGAGATGTGTTACTATCATTATAATACATAAAGCCTTTTAGCATATCAACATATTTAAGAATATTGATGCTTTAGGACTTTCAAAATGTTTGGAATTCAATTAGAACCATTCTATAATTTTGGACGTTTGATTGAACATTTAGAATTATTTTGGAAATAATTCACAATACTGCGTCTTTTGAATTATTCTTTTTTATTCTGGAAAAATAATTTTAGTTCCTTAGTCTAAGACCATGAGTTTTAAGAGAGTGAATTATTTGTGTTGTAGCTTTTTTGTTTGATGCTTTTAAACATTCTGACCTTCACATGCGAAGGGAGCAAAGTTTTATTTTCTTTAATCGGATTTATAAAAAGTGGATACCATGGCAGACAGAACGGCAAAGTCAACTAGAATGAGATAAGAAAAGCATGTTTAGCAAACCGAATAAATTTCTGCATGGATTAGTACAAATTATTACAGCTTTAATTTCAATTATAAACTTATTTCTAAATAATAATGAACAAATAATCGCTTACTTGTCAAGATTGTCCTTGCAAATTGGTTACGTTTTCGGATTCGGCTCGTCAGAACAGGTGTAGAAACGTGAACGGATTCTGAAAGACATTCAAAAAATGTTGGATAAGATTGATTCCAATTTGAAAGGTCTCAAAGAATTTTTGTATTATTTGAATACGTACTAATTGATAAAAGTACTGGTGAACACAACATGAAATCAATTGTCTTGAAATAAATAATAAAGAGCAAAACTAAACAAGTTTGTATAATTCAAAACAGAATATATTCCATAGAACAGAAAGTAATTTTGTTTTAAAGAACAGTGAATTAAATCTTAAATAGTTCTAAATGGTATGTCACAGATCCAAAGTATCCTTCCACTTGAATTCGAGTGGTACTCCATATAATTTCTAAATCGAATGTATTCATGTGCCTCGAGACTGTGCTAATGTCCCAAATGACCTGGAATGTCGCGGTGTGCTACCAGTCGCTGGATATATATATATATATATATATATATATATATATATATATATATATATATATATATATATATATATATATATATATATATATATATATATATATCTTTATATATATATATATATATATATATATATATATATATATATATATATATATATATATATATATATATATATATATTATTTAACCCAAAATGCCCTTGACTGAATTTTCCATAATGCCAAATTAATTTACTAGTCCAAGAATATTCATGGCCACTTTGTATTTCCACTGAAGTACATTTAACAAATAAATCCACCCATCTGAACACAACAATAATCCTAATTCGGCTCTGGATGTTAAGGCACGAATGAATAATACTAAAGTAAACAAGTTTATATCCACATCCATCTGACCTAGGTCTCAATTACAATTGGCTGGAAATACTTTATCAGCTTAATGAAAAGTGTCTTTCCTGGAGGTCAGACTCTTTTATCTTTAACTCAAATGGAAGTAAACATGTTTACAAATAATAATGACCTAAGTATTTAATCTATATTGACAGGGAAATAATAGCTCTGCATCATGTTTTATTTTCTTCAAAATAAATCTTACCAGTCAGACTCATCATTAAATTGATTATGGGAAAAATCAGTTACAAAATACAGATAGATATAAATAATCATTGAAAATAGCCAATATATATATATATATATATATATATATATATATATATATATATATATATATATATATATATATATATATATATATATATATATATATATATATATATATATATTAAATATACATAAATGCATATTGGATTATATAAAGTGTTGTCTGTTGGATTTTAGTTGTCCATTCGGGTTAGTTTTTATCTATTAGTATATCTGTTCTGTTTGAATGTATGCGTGCAGAAAACATTACGAAACAAGAGCAATAACTTCGTGGTAGAAACAATAACAATAGCTTCGTGATAGATTGATCTTGCCTTAGTGACCCCAAGGTTTAAAGAATATTTACGTGACCGATTGTACTATACATTAAGAATCCATCAAGTTTGTTGTCATTTTCTATTTCATATTTTCGTTGCTCATTAAGTATGAAATTATCGAAAAGGTTTTGGTAAGATGTCATTCATTTTATTGTGTCAGAGGAAACATATCCACAAATGCTGTGACAAATTTGTCATAAATTAAACCGATTTTAAAAAGAAAGACATCCAAGTTTTAGACCTGAGACAATCACGTTTTCATGCCTTTCGCCATACGTAAGATTTTTTCTTTACCGTGTATTGTGACTTTGATAAATGATTACTCTGTGAATTTCATGGATGCACTTTTACTAATTTGCATAAAGTTCTCTTTCGCTTAAATGTAATACAGTACGTTGAAATTTGTGAAGTAAAGAGATTGTTATTTAATTACTGTATTGTCATTTTAGTAAGACATGAAAAACAAAACTTCAGATACTTAATTAGTTACATTCAACCAGTCCACAGTAAAATAAAACAAGTTAAACCAATGAAAAGCAAGTTATGGCAAGCTGTTCTTCCACTCTCCGTACTCGTTTCTCTATTTATCCTGTAAACCAATAGCTCATCGTTTCTGGCAATACCATTACGAGACTAAGTACGTAGTTCACAGTTGGAAACAGGAAGAAACATTAAAAATCTTTCTTATTCAATTTTCGTTTTTATGGTTATATAAAACCCATTATTGTGTATTGACAAAATATGTCGGTTACACCCAATTGTCAGATATATTGATTACCTGGACCATAAGCAGTATGCATTCAAACATAACGAAATTGGTGAATGTCTCTGACACGATAAATTTATCTTATTCCGTTATAATTACCTTATTATATGCCAATGTTTTCTCCATGAACGTTACATTGTCAGACTCGTGTTGTATTTATCCATACTGCACTGCTACATACTGCGCAACGTGGCTGTCTAAAATACTATAGTCTCTTAGGAACTATGTTTGGTTGTAAACAAACATGTATAGTCATGTAGCATACGCCATAAGTTTCGATTTATTAAGTTTATCTGTGAATATATTAACCACACTTATAGCTGGACCCATTTAAAGGAGGACAGTATAAAGTTGACGGCGTTGAGGAGTTGAATGAGTTACCAAGGACATTTTCAACTAGGCAAATAAATGAACTTCACGTAGGTCAACAGGTCATCATGTGTAAGATTCGAATGTTTGAATGTCTGTCTTTTAATATCTGCTTTCTCTTATGTGTGTATACAATAAATTATTTTATTAAGTGAATATGCACCACAAATAACATGTATGAAAGTTACCAAGATTTTATGTACCCATGTTGTGATCACAAATGTTTCTTTTTCTATACAGCAAAGATTACTGTTATAACAAACAGCAAATCTATTTAATCATGTTAAAGTAAATTTGGACATGTGACAGTGACTCGGATATTTTAATCTTGTATTTACAAATATTTCATGTATATCTTTGACTCATCTCCATTCAGTTTTTCCAACACATGTTCTGTCAAGGTTTTGTCAATATCTGTTTCTAAACCTTAACCTTGATTACCTTTACTCCTGTTTCGACCCTATGGTTATAAACTAAGTGATATAAAAAAAGAACATTTAAATGCGTCTTGCTATGTATGTACAAATAATAAATGTTAAAAGCCAGCAGAATGTCATGGCAGAATTGAGTTACATTAGAGTGATTGATAATCAACCATAAAGAAAAGATTTGGATTCAAGCAAACGTGGTTTCTTTTATTTGTTCTTTCTTTTATTTTTAAATACTTATCCTAAAGATAGTCCATGATAGTGTTACACAAGCTAAAATTATACACAATTTGTCAAAGTTTGATTCAGCATTTGTCGTATAGAATTATGACAAACTTGAAAAGCAGATTTTCTTTCAAAAAATTCAAAGTAGCATGCAAATATTGTTGCGGAGTTCGTATGAATGTGTGTACATGCACATGTTAAGGTTACGTTCAAAGCATGAAGTAAATTATTAATGAATAGGCAGAAAGAGTATAAACATTAACTGGAATTTAAACACATACAAGACACTGGCAAACCAATCATGATTACAAAACCAAACAATAATAAATATGTTTTCGAGGGTTTTGTTTGGTTTTTGTAATTAAAAAAATAATAAATATGGGGTTTTATGGGGCGGAGGGGGGTTTGGATTTTTTAAAATAATAGTAAATATGTTTTGGGGAGTTTTGTTTGGGGTGTTTTAAAGAAGAAGATGCAGGATATAGACTCACTTTTGAGCACATTGTTGACTTTTAAAGCTCTGGACCATAATGACTTTAAACAATTGGATAACGAGTTCCAATGAAATGTAATAGGACATGATAAAGAGAAAACAAAGATCTAACAAGGAATGGCTTTGAAAGGGTATTATTTCGGACACATTATATATGCTTTATTGTTATTATTGGTATCGGATATAATATATAAATATTCGAGTCGTTTTCAAGTTTGACTGTACAACCCAAAGACAATAAGAAATTGATTAAACGTCTGAGCCGGTCCAAAGACAATGTGCACCAGAAGAGCAGCCCTCACGTGACTTAACCTTGGAAACATTCAAGTGCAAGTCATATTTACAAGCCAACTACAAGCTACACAATATACCTAATTTTGTGGACTGAGTTTGTGTTGTTTCAAACATCTGAACTATACAAAATAATTTCTCATTTACGATGCGTTTTCAACTTCATCCAGAAAGAAACAAGCAAGAAACCAATTCAATCAAGCTTGCCTGAGAGCATTCATGCAAAATGGACTTTCAAATTTCCATATAAACAACATGAAGAAAATATTTGAGAAAGCACTCAGCATAATTTAACCTTTTTGGTATCTTTTCAGAGGGCTTTCGGTTTTGTCGAATATGGCTGCCATAACTAAAACAGTCAAAAAATTTAACTGACTTTTTCTTCAAAAACTGCCCAAAAGAAGTTTTAGAAAGTCTGACAGAACGTTTTTAAATATTGTTGCTATTTATTAAACTTATCAAGTTTATCGCTCTTTCTTCGAAACTGAAATATGCCATATTTGATAAAAAGCATCACTTCTGAATTCGGCAGTTAGGTGTCAAGGATCTCAGCTCCCGGTGTACTAGAATACCACGCTCTTTTCTAGTAGCCAGATGCTTATTCACCGGAGTCCCAAATTATTCCAACATAATCTTGTAAACGTTTCTTTTCTTTAAATGTGGACAAATTTATGAATGATAGCACTCTTTAGAAAGAATGATAGATAATTTGGTCATGTTTATAATAAAAGAATATCACACACAAACACACACACACACACATACATGCACACTGCACAAAACGCTCTTTTCATTTTTAGTGATGCAAATAATACGTCCATTATGCTGAAATATATGGATGTGTGTGTGTGTGTGCTTGTGTGTGTGTGTCTGTGTGTGTTTATAAGTATCTGCTGTGTGTATGTTTGTGTATGTGTGTTAGCGAGTGTCTTTCGTGTCTGTAAGTATGTAAGTATATATTCCGCGAGGTGTAAATCTTAAAAGAAAACAAGGCTAGCTGGTAAGGTTTAAGCAATGATATATATATATATATATATATATATATATATATATATATATATATATATATATATATATATCAATTGTTGAGTGGTGTTGGTCTGGTATAACACCATTATTCAATACACGATAGAATCTACACATACCTGTACAACTGATGGAGGAAGACAATTGTGAAATACGTAAAGACAACCACTGACCTATGGGAATCAACTGGCAAGCTTTTTCACCAGTGACTGATTAAACATGATATGGTTCTTAGGCTGCAAAAATCATGTTACCATATTTTCATAATTTTCTTCAGACAAACAAATATTCGGACTTGCTAATAATATCAAGCTAACTTCTTGTCAATAGTAGGGATATAAAGAGCTATGACATGACCATATTACTTCACGTAATCCGTCATTTGTATTAATATAATTTGCTCAAAAATGTTTTCAGTGACAATTCTACCCACAGCGGCAGTCTAATTAGTAAACAAGGATGTTTCATAAAGATCAAACATAGGCACGTAGTATAGGTACTTGTGAGGTCATCACTAC